>JAWQFJ010003053.1:162312-174812 GCA_034096865.1 Theodoxus fluviatilis
AACTAGGGGGGGAAAAAACTAAAGGAGAAGGAGATAAATGTATCATTAAGTTGAGCATCAGACTGTCACATGCGTAAAGTGCATACCCAATTTACAAATAAATTAATACTTTTTTACTCACATGCGAAGCAAAAGTGTATGTACTCACCCGTTTCGTCCGTCCGGGTGTCCGGGCGTCCGGGAGTCCGTTTAAAACTTTAACGTTGGATTTTTCTCGGAGACTATTAAGTCTATCAACACCCAATTTGGCATGATGGTGTATGATGACAAGGCCTCAAAAAACATACACAGTGACTTCACCTTGCTTCAAGGTCAAGGTCGCAGGGGCCATAAATGTTGTCTAAAAAACAGCAATTTTCCACATTTTCTCAATTTTCTCTGAAGTTTTATAGATTGGATACCTCACCTATATATGGTATATAGGGCAAAGTAAGCCCTATTTTTTATACCAGTTTGGTTGGCCTTGCTTCAAGGTCAAGGTCACAGGAGCTCTTTAAAGTTGGATTGTATACATATATTGAAGTGACCTTGACCCTGAACTATGGAAGATAACTGTTTCAAACTTAATAATTATGTGGGGCACATGTTATACTTTCATCATGAGACACATTTGGTCACATATCATCAAGGTCAAGGTCACTTTGACCCTAATGAAATGTGACCAAAATGGGGTAGTGAAGCACTAAAAGTGACCACTTCTCATGGTAGAAGGTGCCATTAAGCACCATTGTGCTTCCTATGTCTTGAATTAACAGCTTTGTGTTGCATGACCTTGAATGACCTTGACCTTGGGTCAAGGCCACATGTATTTTGGTAGGAAAAATGTGTAAACCATTTCTTAGTTTAGTGTATGATGTCATTGCTAGGTGTAGTTGATTAGCCTTGACCTTGAAGGTCACCTGAAGATCAAGGTCATGTAAAGGTCAAGGATGTGAGTCGTATGGGCTTTGCCCTTCTTGTTTCCATATGTTTTGTGCATTTGAGGACAAGGAAAAAGGCAGAAGGACATCTCTAGTTATCTGCACCAGTATTCAAACAAGTAATAAGGCTATAATATACATCCTAATAATAATGAAGGCACAACTGCAAACACTTATAATGTGAGCTGACAAAAACAAAGAAATGATGAAATTAGCCATGTTGATCCTTATTTTTAAAATGAAATATGTTCTTTGCACTGCAGAAAGCGTATGTGGAGCACCTCAATGGCTCGGCCCTGTTTGAAGCCTTGTATGCTGAGGATGCTGAGGGACAGAAGCTCAATGAAATGCCTGGTGTTGACGAACTGATCACCTCATATCCTTTTTTGACTGGTCTCTGTCCTATCACTATCACAGACTGCTCAACTTGGACGTGTCTGCATTTTTGAGAACTTCACAGGACATTTTGTGGATCAGTCAAATTCACTAGCATTACATGTACTTGTCTTATGACCACAATGATGATGACTTTTAATAACCACAGGTGTTATATGAAAAGATATTTTGGCAGGCTTATTGGATTTTTTTTCATGAAGAAATGACCAAACAATGTTATTGTGAGGTCAGAAAACTTGCAAGAATGAAACACGGGTCTCTCATGTGTGTATTTCATCTCTGGGTGTCTTTGTGTTTGCATATGCTGAGTGTCTGTATTTGTCTAGTCTGTCTGTCTGGTCTGTTTGTCTGCCTGTCTGTCTCTGTGTCCGTGTGTTTGTCTGTCTGCTGTGTTTACATGTCTGTCTGCTGTGTGTCTGTCTATCTGTGTGACTGCCTGTGTGTCTGTCTATCTGTCTGTCTGCTGTGTGTCTGTCTATCTGTCTGACTGCCTGTGTGTCTGTCTATCTGTCTGACTGCCTGTGTGTCTGTCTATCTGTCTGACTGCCTGTGTGTCTGGCTGTCTGCGGTGTGTCCATGTGTCTGTCTGTGTGTCTGTCTGTGTCTCTGTCTGTCTGCTGTGTGTCTGAATGCCTGTCAGCTGTGTGTCTATCTGTCTTGTCTGACTGCCTGTGTGTCTGCCTGTCTCTTCCTTACTCTTTCTCAGACACACTCTCTTCCATCCCTGCAAAAACACTTCCTGCCCCAAAATGCACTTTAAATCCCTACGGTAAAACCCTCCACAACAAACAGAATGTCAGAAGTACCAACAATTTCAGTCACTGACTTCATGGAGATGAATGCAGCAGTTGACTGAGTAAATCTAGGTCCCTGTGGTGAGCAGTACCAAACTGTTTTTCCTTGACTGGGGCCGTACCTACCGGGAAAAGTTGCAGGTAGTGTGCATGGAGATGTTCAAATACGGCCTGGAAGAGCATGAAAAGCGGCAGGAGGAGGTGGACCAGTTCTGGGAATGTGTCAATGAAGCCAAGCAAGAAAACAAGGAGGCAGGCATGAGGATTCTTGAGGACTTCTACCAGGACAAGAAGAAGGTCAGTGTGGTCGTGTAGGACTTAGAAACTGACCAGCCAGAAAAGATAGTGTCACTCTCACTTAGTAAGCCTGGGAACTGCATTGATAAACTTTACATGTGAAGGCTCAATATTGCCTTCCATTGTGTTGTTTAAGATTTTTATTGAGATCTATAATCACTTGGCTGGCTTTCTAGTTGTAAAATGGAAATGATGATATACTTAGTAGTAGAAGTAGGAGTACACATTAACTTTTCTGTGCTGCCTTATGCCATAAGTACATGCTGATCAAAGCACAGCAACCTCCACATGTGAAATAAGTAGGTTAAGCAAGCAATCAAACAAACAAACAAACAAAAGCAAATGATGGACACATCTTCAATACTTCTTGCACCGTTCCATGAACCAAGCAATGCAACTGTAAAGGCCCTCTTCATGGAAACTTCGGAAGAAGTCTTACTAAATAGGTACTCAGTAGATTCTGACTACAGTGCATCTCCATAGTTTCTTTCACCTTCTGCTGGTTTAAATGCACAGGTTATTATAAATCTGTCTTCAGTATCTTTCCCCTGTTCACAAGTAATTTTGTCTTCACAATAAAAACCGCTGGCGCTGAACCTCTAGGTTTTGGCATAAATTTAAAAAAAGATCGGGTTCGTACCCGCAACCTCTCGAGAAAAGAGGGGGGAAAAACACACACAAAAAACACAAAAAAACCCAGGTCGGGTTCAAACCCGCAACCTCTCGAAAAAAGAGGGGGGAAAAAGTTTTAGCGCGGATTCGAACCCATTCACGCATGACCGAACAATACAATAGTCCAACGCTCTACCAGATGAGCCATTCAAGAACTGACATGACTACGTGTTTGTAAAGCAATTATAATGTTCTTTTCCGTAAATCCCCTCAGTTCGTATTTTGCACTGTAAATTGTAGACAAATGGATGATAGTTCATGAAATGTGAGTGGTCTTGTACATTTTAGGATACTCAAGGCCTATTTCTGCCAAGTTTAATATCGATTCACTGCCATTAGGCCACGCAAACAGAAGTTGGTAGTGTTTGTGTTGCGCTCAGACGGAGTGGCTGTTCCAAGAGTCGGACCAGCCGCGCGGGTGGACACTTTTGACTGTAAAACGGTATTTTTTTAAAGCAAAGGCAATTTTTTTTCTGGGGAGGATCACGAAAACTATTTATGTAATTGGTGAGTGCTCGTACAGCGTAGGAGAAATGCTGCTGGCGACGGGAGTGAAGGAAAAGGTGAAATATCGCCATTCCGTCAACTGACATTTTAGTGTTTTTTTCGAGTTTACGACCTAAAAAAGTCCCTTTCTTTTCAAACCTCGATTCTGAAATTTTGATACATTCAATCGGACCTAACTTTCAGTAAGTGTGCAAAATGTCAAGGAAATCCGTCCAGTAGTTTTTGAGATATCAGCCATTAAGTCGGGACTGACAGACACACAGACACACACACATAGACAGACAGACAGATAAAGCTGTGAGGACCTCCAGTAAACCTGGAGGGATAATGTTCATATGAAGAATGTCAAGATGAACGGAATTTAGTATTGACATAGACATTCTCCCCTCATCAGCAGCTCTTTTTACCACATAATTCAGTGCATCTCTTCAAGACATGACCTGTGCCTGTCTTTTGGCTTCAGCTCCTGCTGGATCTGCAGATGGTGACAGACCCCAAGGACCTTGAAATGAAGGTGGACGAATACCAGAAGCACATCACCTCACTGTGGGACAAACTCATGGGACTGGAGCTGCAGCTGGTTGACCAGCTAGATGTGGGTCACCTCTAGGGGGAGAGAGGGGGGGGGGGGGGGGTCTGTGTGGGTCTGATGAGGGCAAAGTGTGGATCTCGTGTGGATTATTTGTGAGTCATGTGTGGAGTCTCTCATGGTTATGTAGGGCATATGTAGATAGACTATATGAACGAATCTTGTGTGGATCCTGTGTGGAAATGTGGATCATGTGTATATGATGTGTGGGTCCCATGTGGATCCTGTGTGGATTGTGTGTGGTCCTTGTGTGGGTCATGTATGGATCATGTTTGGATCTTGTGTAGATCTTGTTTTGGTCATGTGTGGATGTTTAGGTCTTATGTGGATAGTGAAGATTAGATGTGGATCATGCGTAGGTTTTATAATGGGTCCCATGTGGGTTTTTTGCTATCCCTTGGATCTTTAAATGGATCCTTTTTGTTTCCTTAGGCTCCTTTCAAGTCATCTTGTGAATCCCAGACAGGCAGAAACCATCTAGTGCATCTCTGTAGAACAGCAGCAGAATGGGCAAAAGCAACAGGAAATGGACTAGACTTTTACAGGCATTTCTTCAATAACTAATCTTTTGGATGGGTTTGACACTTGAGTTTGAGGAGGCAGCTATTGTCTAGCACACATAGTTCACAAACGTGGGCAAAATTTCATTTCAGTATGACCCACCACAGTATTTAGAGTGGCATTTATAACACTTTCATTTGTGTGTACCTCTGCAAAACTGAAACGGATCATTCAGTTTCCCCATCAATCCTTGCAGGAGGTGGTGAAGGAGTTTGAGCGCAACATGCAGGACTTGGTGAGCATGTTCATAGAGAACGTGCAGGGCCTACTGACCCAGGCTCGAGACTTGGAGAACATACACCATGAGCGGCTGATGGAGATAGCCATGCTCACGCTGGAAAAGGTCATTAAGAACGAACTGGAAGAGGAAATTTCAGAAGACCTGAGAATGGTAAGAGAATGACTTATGTCGCAAAAGAAATTGCAAAAGTCTTTTTTTTTCATCAAATAAATTTTGTCACATTTTTAAGCATACAAATAAGGATTAATGTCTCAAAGCACACTAAAGCAAACAAAAGACTTCAGAATATCACCCCCTTACATAATGAAAAAAAATAGTTGAATGTATACTGAGAGGTGGATGACATGTGTAAGATGTTTGGAAAAGCCGAGTAAATTTGTGCAAAGAATTCATGGTAACTGCACAGAACTGGTCGTACCAGTCTGTCCGACATGTGTGCTCTCCTCAAAGGCTGTCCTAATTGTTTGTGTGCGATACAAAACTTTTGCTGTAATCCATTACATTTCAGTATTGCCCTCTCCCCAAGGACACAATCAAGGGCTGGTAAAAAATAAAAATAATTTATTTTTTTTCTTCTCAGTAATGGATATGTGCACTAGATGAATATGGTGAAACATCACTAATTGCATTTCGCTCTGTGGTCTTTTCCCAGCTGTTTGTAGACAAGGATACTATTAACAATGCGGTGTCAACATCTCATGACGTACATCTGCTGAAGATTGACAACAAGGAGGACGACATGACCACACGCATCAACAACTGGCTCAAGACCATGATTGAGACCATCCACGAGGAGGAGGAGGTAAAACGCAACAGGAATCGCGTCCAAGAAATCAACCACCTGACAGACCACCTGCGTGAGGAGCTGGACAGTGTGGACTCCTTCCAGGGTGCCACCTACTGAGCTGTTGAGGCAGTCTGTGGAGGCTTGGACACTCTTCTCCATCTGAGACATTTTTCATCATTTCCTGCTCCTCTCAGTCCTGAGGACAAAGTCATCAGCCAGCACAAAAACGGAGACTTGAAGGGAACTTTCCCAAACAACTGCCCCCAAAACGGCAAAGGTACAGGCTCATTTACATTATGGAAGTTGAATGTTTGGATTTTGTTTTTCTGTCTTTTCCCCAAGAAAGTTCTTGTTACCAAGGTTTTCATGTGTTCAGTGCTTCAGTGGAAGAGTTTTTAAACATGGCTAAACATTCAGCAAGTTGAAAAAAAAAGATTTTAGTAAACTGTTTGCTGTTGGTAGTGTTTTGATACTTTTACAAAAGAGATAACTTTACATTCATCTTTAGGTGTTTTCTTTTACACAAGCGATTGAAGTATATGAGCCAACAATTTTGTACTGATATTAATAGTTGGACATAAACAAATTTTACCAACGTTTTTCTCTTGTGTTTTTAATAAGTGAAATGGCCTGATAACATCTCCTTGTAATGATATTCATGCTGGGCAGATTAGAGATGAATACCGCTATGTTGATAGATCCTTTACCTATTAATTCTGTTGCTGTGCACAATTATTCTGCAAGAAAATGGTACAGACAGAATGGACCTGTGACAGACAGTGCTTGTAAATAGTGTAAATACAATTCTCACATTTTGATAGAACTATTTTCAGAACAGATTCAAAATGCATGTTTTCATATCATCTGCATCCTGCTTTGATTAGCCATTGATCATAAAATAATGTGAACCTACAAGTTGACTGTTGTGTGTTACTTACTCCCCTGAAGGCCTTTGGCTCAGTACTGGGACTTTCCCTACCTGACTCTAGGGACTGACAAGGTGGCAAGGGACGAAGAAAAAATTGCTACTGGTAGAACTACAGCAGAAAGTCTACTGATCTGAAGTATCCATGTCTAAATGTAGCAACATGTATGAGCACAAACCAAAGGGGACTACGGTAGTGCAGTAATTAGTCCTTTGACATAAGCTGGGAGGTCATAGATTTAATCACAACGGTAGTGAGATCATTCTTTTCTATCCCCTGCAGGGCTCTGTATATGGATCTTTCCTTAAACCAAACAACAACAAAAAAGTTGTTACAGTAACCCAACCAATAAAAAAAATTTATGTCGACTATAAACTTTTAACAAGAAGGGCAAAGCCCATACGACTCACATGCTTGACCTTTATATGACCTTGACCTTCAGGTGACCTTCAAGGTCAAGGTCAAACAACTAAACCTACTAGTGACATCATACACTAAGAAATGCTTTACACATTTTTCCTACCAAAATACATGTGACCTTGACCCAAGGTCATCCAAGGTCATGCAACACAAAGCTGTTAATTCAAGACATAGGAAGCACAATGGTGCTTATTGGCACTTTCTACCATGAGATATGGTCACTTTTAGTGGTTCACTACCCCATTTTGGTCACATTTCATAAGGGTCAAAGTGACCTTGACCTTGATGATATGTGACCAAATGTGTCTCATGATGAAAGTATAACATGTGCCCCACATAATTATTAAGTTTGAAACAGTTATCTTGCATAGTTCAGGGTCAAGGTCACTTCAAAATATGTATACAATCCAACTTTGAAGAGCTCCTGTGACCTTGACTGTGAAGCAAGGTCAACCACACTGGTATCAAAAGATAGGGATTACTTTGCCCTATATATCATATATGGGTCAGGTATTCAATCTCAAAAACATCAGAGAAAATTGAGAAAATGTGAAAAATGACTGTTTTTTAGACAACATTTATGGCCCCTGCGACCTTGACCTTGAAGCAAGGACAAGTCACCATGTATGTTTTTTGAGGCCTTGTCATCATACACCATCATGCCACATTTGGTATTGATAGACTTAATAGTCTCTGAGAAAAATCCAACGTTAAAGTTTTCGGACGCCCGGACGCCCGGACGGACGAAACGGGTGAGTACATAGACTCACTTTTGCTTCGCATGTGAGTCAAAAATAATGCAACAACAACAACAGCAAAGAAAAAAGACAAGAAAGAAATTGTTGATAAACAATGTACTGCATGCTGTCCCATCTTCCCAGCCCTATGAACAATCGCGGAATCCACTATTTAAGTTTTAAAAAAGCGTTTTCAGTGAGGTAAAGTTTGGTTTATGTTCAATCTGGCCTCTTATAAAATGTTTATATATATGTTTTTAAGTTCTGGCCAACATACTGACCCTTTTTGGGGTCATTTTATCTTCTTAAAAAAAAGTTTTGCTTAATGACTTAGGAAGACTGAGCAACAGGGGAGAAACCTGGGACCAATAGACAAGACTGGCAGGCAGTCTATGGGATCCAGAGTACCCAGGCATGTGAAGCCAGCAATTGGGATCAGCAGAATTTGTGATGCACCTCTGCAGCTAAGTCATGAGAACTCTCAAATGTTAACTGGTTTGTGGGCTCCATCCCCTTGTGAGATCCTGAGACTTTTTTTTCTCCAATCTCCTGCATAGTTTTAGCTCTTATTAGGAACTATGAAAATCTGTGTTCCTCTCTAGTTCTCCCACACTCTGTACAGGTTGCTCAATCTCTCTCCACCTACCATTTTTTACAGCACGAGGAATGCTAGGCCCCTGTGATCATACTTAGTGATAAGCTCACATGAACTCTTACACAGTTACAGGGAGAATTCAACTGATTTGACGGACCTCTGGCAACCAGATGTTCGGTTGATCACAGAGGCAGAAAATGAGGATCCTGACCAGGGCAAATGCATAATGCTGCATAATGCTACTTGTGTTACATTGAAAAGACATGTAAATGGTGTGCAATTTGCATAAGAATACAGGTGAACCATACTGGAAAACCCTTACCATTCAGAATTATAGGCTTTTGTGATATTTTTGTGTCACTGGATTATATATCTGAAAGACAAGAAAATCACAGAGATAGTCAGTAATGTTTTTATTTCATTGTCTTTAAATAGAGTTTTACTCTGGGATTTATGACGACGCACTGGACAGATACTGAACTTTCTGCACAAATGCAAGCATTCTTTCTTGCTGATATAAAGGACCTTCCATTTCTTGTGAAAAAAACATATGATCCTCACAGCCATTTACACACATCCATCAGTGTTCTCTTCTGGATTAGTCATAGGAACTATTCTAGCTTCTGAAATTTTCTTCAGTCTGTATAACAGATTGTTTCCTTTAGCAAAACAATTTCTAAAAACAGGAAGGAACCAGTAGCATTCATTCAAGTCTGATGTGAGATCCACCAGGCCTTAAAATGTACTTGGAAAAAAATATTCTTTTGTCCCAAAATTCACAAAACCTTTCTAAGTTTTACAGCTACTCTCATGATATACAAATGCAGACTGATTCTCTCAGAAAAGTACTTTGGCAATGTGCAAGCCAACAATGCTAGTGTCTCAGACTCCTTTTCAGGACAGAGAGATGACAAATTAAATCTTCTATTTCTTAATTAAACAATCGAGAGTTTTAAAATGCAAGTTAAGTCTGCAGCTGATGCGGATAATCTGCAGACTGTGCATATGCTGTCTTGCATGGCAGCCAGTCTTTCTTGTAGTCTGCCAGGTTTTTATGATCCCTCATCTCAAAGTCTCAGGAGTCTTGGACACCTTCTCTGAGAGGCAAATTTAGACTGGCACTGGACATACCAAAATGAGATACCTTCCTTCCCGTTATAAAAGTCTTCATTCCAGCACATCTTCAAGATGACAGATCACAGTGTGACGTCAATGGATCCATTTCCCAGACCACCCTCTGCATGACAGTAGTTGCTTTAGACAAACCACAAAGCAACTCCCAGGCAGGTACCACTGCGGCATCACGGTACCTCTGCCAGCATGGCTTTACAGAGGCCTGTGAGTCTAGGCAGCAACTTGAGAGTCTGGGCGGTGCTGAATTCAATAACACTAGCGGAAACAAGATGGCCTACTAGGTGGGCACAGCAGAGATGGCCTACTAGGTGGGCACAGCAGAGATGGCCTACTAGGTGGGCACAGCAGAGATGGCCTACTAGGTGGGCACAGCAGAGATGGCCTACTAGGTGGGCACAGCAGAGGGGGCCTACTAGGTGGGCACAGCAGAGGGGGCCTACTAGGTGGGCACAGCAGAGGGGGCCTACTAGGTGGGCACAGCAGAGATGGCCTACTAGGTGGGCACAGCAGAGATGGCCTACTAGGTGGGCACAGCAGAGATGGCCTACTAGGTGGGCACAGCAGAGATGGCCTACTAGGTGGGCACAGCAGAGATGGCCTACTAGGTGGGCACAGCAGAGATGGCCTACTAGGTGGGCACAGCAGAGATGGCCTACTAGGTGGGCACAGCAGAGATGGCCTACTAGGTGGGCACAGCAGAGATGGCCTACTAGGTGGGCACAGCAGAGATGGCCTACTAGGTGGGCACAGCAGAGATGGCCTACTAGGTGGGCACAGCAGAGATGGCCTACTAGGTGGGCACAGCAGAGATGGCCTACTAGGTGGGCACAGCAAAGGGGGCCTTCTGCTTGATGGAGCTGCTCTGGCTGCACCATTGGACGAAGAGAACGGAGGCAGCGAGGCGCGTCTGGAGATCCAGCCTGTCTATGTCATGGTGCCACTCCACGTTGCCCCACTTGGCAATCTGCAGGGACAAGGAGTGGTGCACACAGCAAACAGGAGTGGAATGATTAATGACGGGGACAAGTGGCAACGTTTGCTTTGTGTCAGTCAATGACAGTGCATGAAACACTTTATGTCTGCGTGTGTGTGTCTTTTGAAAATGGCATTCTTTTCCTTGTACACAAGAGTATGTATGCCTAGGCATGGAAGAATAAGAACAGTGGGGTGAATATTTTAAGGGGACTTTGCTGCAATTGGGAGCAAGAAAACAAATTCATTAAGGAAAGTGATTCGAGTTAGCAATTTACCATCATCAAATGCTAGGAAAAATTGTCAAAGATCATCATTATGCCAGCCTTTAGTCCACAGTTCAAGCAGTAAGTCAATATAGCTAGGCTGAGTACTCTGTATACTAGACAACATACTCTATATTCTAGCTGTAGTTTATTTGGGGGGGGGGGGGGGGGGGGGGGGGAGGAGAGAGAGAGAGAGAAGGAGAACGTTACAAATGCAATATTATTCAGTATTTAATGCTGGACAAAAGGACGACAGGCATACAAGAATTTCCATATTCTTGACAAAAACAGAAAGTCACAGTAATACAGATGAATTTTGACAGAATTTGACAAACATCCAGCAGCAGTGATCCCAGACTGCTTTCACTGCAGTGGTGTTGCCACAAAACAGTGCAGTGCCACGTCCTGACCCTTATCCTGGCATCAAAATTGGGACTGTCCCATCTACACTGTCAGCACCACTACAAAAATAGCTTCATTTCAAGAATGAGAAACCTGCCCCTTTCTTTTGCAAATGCTTTTCCATTAAAATATAGCAACACCTGTATCAGAAGCACTCATAATTTAAAAAAAGAACACATTCATATTGTTGTACTAAGAAAATGTTAATGATAGATTCTTTTTAAAAAATTTTTAAAACACATTTCAAGACCTTCCCCCCTAATCACCTGCAGCATATGCCACCACTACCAAGGTAAGGTTTAATTAAGAGCTTTACAAGACAACACACCTGGTACTCCTGTTCCAGGTGAGAGAGGCGGACAGCCTCCTCCACAGTCAGGTGCTGTTCCACCACAGCCAGCATCAGCATCACAGACTTGATTGTGTCCACTGCATACTGGAACCCTGTCACAAACATCACAGACTTGATTGTGTCCACTGCATACTGGAACCCTGTCACAAACATCACAGACTTGATTGTGTCCACTGCATACTGGAACCCTGTCACAAGCATCACAGACTTGATTGTGTCCACTGCATACTGGAACCCTGTCACAAGCATCACAGACTTGATTGTGTCCACTGCATACTGGAACCCTGTCACAAGCATCACAGACTTGATTGTGTCCACTGCATACTGGAACCCTGTCACAAACATCACAGACTTGATTGTGTCCACTGCATACTGGAACCCTGTCACAAACATCACAGACTTGATTGTGTCCACTGCATACTGGAACCCTGTCACAAGCATCACAGACTTGATTGTGTCCACTGCATACTGGAACCCTGTCACAAACATCACAGACTTGATTGTGTCCACTGCATACTGGAACCCTGTCACAAACATCACAGACTTGATTGTGTCCACTGCATACTGGAACCCTGTCACAAACATCACAGACTTGATTGTGTCCACTGCATACTGGAACCCTGTCACAAACATCACAGACTTGATTGTGTCCACTGTATACTGGAACCCTGTCACAAGCATCACAGACTTGATTGTGTCCACTGCATACTGGAACCCTGTCACAAGCATCACAGACTTGATTGTGTCCACTGCATACTGGAACCCTGTCACAAACATCACAGACTTGATTGTGTCCACTGCATACTGGAACCCTGTCACAAACATCACAGACTTGATTGTGTCCACTGCATACTGGAACCCTGTCACAAACATCACAGACTTGATTGTGTCCACTGCATACTGGAACCCTGTCACAAACATCACAGACTTGA
>JAWQFJ010003053.1:179812-182431 GCA_034096865.1 Theodoxus fluviatilis
GGTAAGTCAGACAAACATTTGAGATCAATCCAATTCCACCCACACCCACCCACCTAGCCCCAAGTCAGTAGGGCACATTTTCATTTTGCTGAAAGCAGCTGAATTGCAAGAGCAGTTTGCAGGCTTCCACAAGAGGTAATTATGTATACAACAGAACATACAAAAAATATTCTATTCTACTTCAATGTTGGTGGTCATTTCTAAATATCAACTTCCTGTCCAATATTTTACTCAACAAGAGTGCAACAGTTGAGTGCATGGTTGAAATTAATTTATCAAGAGTGCAACAGTTATGACAAAAGATCAGCTAATAACAGCATTGCTGACAAAAGATTTCAATAGTGAAAGTCACCATACTAAACTTATGAGCTGAAAGCACTGGAAAAGGGAGAGGCAGAGAGACACCTTCAAAAAACAAGATGACTGACACATGAATAACAGTGCTCTGGAAAGTCGAGAAAAACAGTTAGCAAATTTTCTCCAAAAACACAAGACACTTGTGGCTTCCTGGCAGACTCACAAAGTGCATGGCGTGGCGCTTGACAGTGCCCTCTTGGGCATTCCACTCTGTGGCCACAGCCAGCGCAAGGGCCTCATTGGGCACTCGAAAAGGGTTGCCCATTGGCGTCCGAAGCTTCCTTGTGTCCAGGTTGATCTCATACCAGCCTGGCATGTGCAAGGAAGAACAGTGACAGAACTTGGCAACTGATTTATGGTAAACATTTGTCTTCAAAACAATCTATATAGTACCCCTGCCACTGTCATGTTGATCCCATGTCAGTATGACACTTTCTGTGATCAAAGATAAACATCTTTCTTCATTATCAGTAGCAGTCTACCTTCTCTTTGTTCAGCTCATCTCAATCCAATGTAGCTAGCATCAACCATGAGAACAGCCAGACCTGGACTCACAGATGCATGGCTGTAACTTCCAATGAAATGACAGCGTTGACTGGCTTACACTTCTATCAGGGGAGTGTAAGCTAACTAATCAATGCAATGTTGTCAGCTAATGCAGTGAGGCCCTCTCAAAAGGAAGGTAGAGCTGCACTACTGAAAGAAAATTCGAAGTCTATGTCTTTTTTGTTTAAATGATTCATTGGATTTATATGATGTAATTTGTGTACTGCCCAATTTGCCAATGAAACCTTCTGAAATCATAATCTGCTCATTCCCTTCTTCTACTAATAATCAATGTTGTCTCTTCCTATCAATACAAAGAGTTGAGTTTTCTCACATATGCACACATGCATGCATGCGCAAGTAGACACACACACACACACACACACACACACACACCTCTAAAAAAATATTTGTTTTAATCAAGAGGGAAAATTAGTTCTGGTTGAATACTACTGTAAAAGGTTTTCATCAGCATCTGCAATCCACTGAAAAACGGATAGAAGACTACCTACCTTCAGATGATGTGACCGTGGCATATTTGTAGAACTTTTTTAGGTCTGAAAATAAAATTTACAATTAGTTGGCAAATGTTACGTTTTCACCATGTTGTAATCTCTTCTCTTTCTTCCTTTTACAGCCTGTAAAGCCAACTCTTTTTCACTGCATGAAAGACAGCAATGATTCCAATACAACATCACTCCACCATCTGGGCATACAGCCAGTCTCATAGGCACCAAGGTTTTGCTCAGACCATGCAACCAATACTAAAGGAGTGGTTTTACATATAGCTGCTTATCACTTGTGCCTGGGTCTCAAACCACATAACACTTTACTCCCTGATCCCTGTGCCACTTGGCCAGTCCTTCACTGACACCTGGTGACAAATACAGAGACAGACAGGTAGATAAGGCACACACAGTTCACTGACACCTGGTGACAAATACAGAGACAGACAGATAGATAAGGCACACACAGTCCAGCAGCAGAAGCAAATTACATTCCCTGAGAGGTGGGAGGTGTCCCAACCTGATGGTTGCATACAAGGGTCAACCACTCCACTGTGTGCACCACTAGCCACAGCCACAGGTCAAGCATGCTAACCATTTGGCCATGGAACCCACAAGCAGGAGGCAAAAAGGCTGGGGAGAAAATCTGAGGAATTTTTGAAATAGTAACTCAGTCCAACCTTCCATGCAGCATCTTTGAGAGCTTTCTTTTTGTTTGCAAACAGCCTCAACACAGGAATTCAAAAGCATTGACAGCTAATGATAGATGGGTGGGTGGGTGGGTGGATGGATGGATGGATGGATGGATGGATGATGGATGGAGTTTTATGGCCTATCACTGTTGTAGGCTATTTAAGACCATTAATCATAAGAGTTGGTTGAAATATGAGTAAGTCAAGTAAAGATTTTCCCATTTATTCGCCACTTTCAAAATGCATTGGGATATGTGGTGGGTCAATTCTTACCCCCAACCCAAAGGGGGCTAATGATGGCGACTTAATGTGGTGAACATTAGACATTCAACACTTGTTCAATTTTTCCAGATGCGAAACATTCTCCACATGTAATGTCCTGATTGCTTGCATAGCTATGAATCAGTGGGTTGCCAAGTATCCACACTTCCTACACTTGCCATTAAACAATTAAAAGCGTTGTCTTGGTCACTATGAATAAGCAGTCAACATATAGTTCATTTTCACTTTCAGCAATT
>JAWQFJ010003054.1:0-57500 GCA_034096865.1 Theodoxus fluviatilis
TCTCATCATTCATTTAATATATTTTTGATAATTTTGATATTTGTTATTATTCATCTATTGTTTTATGACAGAAACTAAATTTCCTGAACTTTTGTTTAATGAAACTGTATCAGTTGTGGGTGTGTAGTCGAAGTAAGCCTATGACACTTCAAAACTTACCGTTGTATCCAGGGTAAACAAAGGAAAGTATGCCTGAAATGTTGCTGAATTAATGTTCAAAAAAGTAGATTAACCCGTACCGTGGCAGTCGCGTACTGAGACACGCTCCGCCTAGCTGCACCACTGTGGCAGTCGCATACTAAGACGCGCTCGATACCCCATGTGTTGTCTTAGCTCTACAGCTACATCATAGTACATGATAGGCACGTTTAGCTTGCAGAGAGAGAATGGTCGCTACCTAGAGATAAGAGATAGGGCCTTGGTTTGACTATCATATAGCACTAGATTTTTTGCGAGAACGAGTTTGCAAGCTAAATTTAGGCGTTGTTGTTGTGCGTCGAGAGAACGTTGGAATTCGCAATGGCTGCTCTGCGCCGGCGTCCTAGAAATGTCTTCGAAGATGTGCAGTTTCTAGACTTCAGTGAAGATTCCGATGATGACAGTGATGACAATGTAGACTTAGTAATTCGAAGAGGCATCCCTGATGAAAACAATCTGTCTCCCATCGCCCAGGCACCCACTGAATGACTGATCGCGAGATCGGAGACAATCACAATGTTACGAATGTAAACAATGACTGGTCGAGGGAGAGGAGCGAAGTGCTGCAATGCCCCTTCACGGGTGAGTCGAAGCTGTGTGTGAATTTGCCTTCGAATCCAGAGCCCATTAATTTCTTCAAACTGTTTATCGATGACTCTATCGTAGAAGTGATGGTTGACCAGACCAATCTGTATGCTGAGAAGAAGATCCGCACGACCAATCCATCGCTGCACTCTCGACTTCGCAGCTGAGCTGGAAACCTGTCACGTCACCAAAGATGAGATGTGCGTGTTCCTTGCAGTCATTTTGATCACTGAACTCGTCATCAAGTCAAGCTTGTCCAAATATTACTCTACAAGCCCCTCTGTGTGACTCCTTGCTTTGAAGCATACCACAAGAGCACTGATTATGAGAGATTCTTACAGCCGTCTGAAGCAACTGGTGGTCCCTCCCCCACCCCTTCTACCTCCACTGGTGGTGTCTCCCCCACCCCTTCCACCTCCACTGGTGGTGCCAATGAGACAATCAGATTTTTTAGAATGAGAATGGTTCAGTCTTCCTTGATACTTACCCTTAGCATTCAAATATTCCTTCTGTAGTTGACTGGACTCTTTTTGATTCTCTTTGGAATACCATATATTTTTGCATGTAAGGTGACAAATTAGTGTATACATGATTTTATACTTGGCATTTAGAATGTTGTGCCCTCTCTTTCCTTGGAGCATTAGTAACATTTTAGCAACATATTTTGTCAGCATGTATTGCATAGCTGAACAGAAATAATATAAATAATAAATGTATCAGTCCTGAGGTGTCCGGAAATAACCCTTGTGGATTTTTTGTACAACGCATGGTTTCCTAATGATGTATCATGATTTTGAGAACACAAAGTGCATGAGAAATAATATGTTTTTCCTAATGTCATATCATGAGACCATCTTCAGACAATTTCTTTATAATTTTAGCACTGGAAATTCTTGTGTACAATTGAGCTTGGCCAATTAATGATGCCTCAATTTTCCTAATTTTGTCAGTTTGAAAAATTTTGAATAAATATAGATTGAAAATAGAAAGACAGTGTTTGTTTTATGTTGTTGTTGGTTCATTTCTGAACATTTCACCAACACATTGTGTCTGTGTAAGTTGTACTGTTAAGGAGCTATGATGAAAAGAAGTAAGGTGGTGCGTTTTTTTCTTCCGAAGTCCTTGTTAATTTGCCACAGAAGGACAGTGATGGCTTTTTTATGACGCCACGGTAAGGGTTAAACAAAGTAATGCTACAACTCACTTTAGCTCTCAAGAGATGAAAGCCGTTGATTTCCTTGTGTAACATCTCCCGAATCCAGTCCTCTTCACGCTCTTGTGATAGCTTGTAGGCATCCAACGACTTGAACGCCTTCATCTGTGTCTTTGAATACCAAGATGTGCTGTTCAAAACAAAGCAAAATTACATTTAATGCAATGTAAAAAATTCACCTACTCACACTCAAGATTGAACAAATTACATCACTGGTAAGGCCCAGTCCTGGCCGGACAATCTGGAACAAGAAGTGTCCCAAGTGACTAGACCTATCACAGGCTACCTGTTAGGTTTTTGTTTGTTTGTTTTGTTTTTGGGGGGATGGGGATTTGGGCGGTTAATTATTTTGTAGGCTTAAAGTTGACTTCGAATCTCACCTGAACACTTTACCAAAAAATGGAACCATGGGTTGAAATGTTCAGCCCTATTTTTCTTCTTCCAGTGTACCCTAAATGTAGGCCTATTCTTGTCTTTGATGAGCTATTTTCTTCTCCCATTTTACACTATACAGCGTGACATTAAATGAAAATTATTGTCAACTGAATTACCAACAACTAATTTGAAAATACCTCACCTGTAAACAAGGTATGTGTACACATCCAGGTAGGAAATTTCTGGCCAAGCCATTCTGAGAGGTGTCACTATGTGGATCAGAAAAAAATATACAGCACAACCAGTGAAATTGACAAAAGAGAACCAGGCAGCTAATGAATCAGTTTGGTGTGAATTACCTCTGAGGGACGGAGATAGCCTTTTGATAGGCGTGGTGTACAGGTCTCCGAACAGTACTAAAGTTAATGATGCATCAGTAAACAGATTGCTGTCAAGCATGTCTGAGAAAAGATCGCATGTGATGATTGTCGGTGATTTCAACCACCCTGAGATTAAATGGACAGATGATGCTTCACCCAGGAACCTCCAACACCCAGCTTCCTTGTTTATGGAGGCGGTCAGAGACTCGTTCTTGATCCAGCATGTGAGCGCGCCCACACACTACAGAGCAGAGCAAACCCCAAATGTTTTAGATTTGATTTTTACCAACGAACAGGCAATGATTGGCACTATTAGGCATGAGGCCCCGTTGGGCAAAAGTCACCACCAGACACTACACTTTGGTCTCAGATGCTATTCAGAGAAGAAACTGGTGAATAGTTCCTGTTTCAACTACGCTAAGGGGGACTACGACAAACTAAGGGAGAGTATTGATTCTCAAAAGATTATGGCTGATATTAGAGACATGAGTGTGCACCAGGCTTGGTCTGCAGTTAAGGATACTGTTATGGCAGCAGTGGAGAAGAGTATACCCAAAGTGAGGGTTGGAACTGGGAAAAATCGGCCTCTATGGATGAACAATGAACTCATGGCTAAGATTAAGAAAAAGAAACAGGCATACAGGAAGTACCTACAAACCCGGGAAGGCACAGATTATCTGAACTATACTAGGGCCAGAAACCAAGTCAAAAGTAGCGGCAGAGCCGCAGTTAAATCACATGAAAAGAATATTGCCAGGAATGTGAAACAGAATCCAAAAGCGTTCTTCTCATATGCTAAGAGTAAACTTAGAACAAGAGAGGGTATTGCAGACCTAAGAGACGGCCAGAAGAAAGTCTCCTCGGATGAGGGGAAAGCTAACCTTTTAAACACCTTTTTCAGCAGTGTATTCACGGAGGAGGACTTGTATAATATTCCGACATGCGAAAGTGTTGAGATAGACTCGACATTAAGTGACATAGAAATCAGCCCTGCGAAAGTGTGTGAACGCCTAACAGCTTTGAACCCGAATAAGTCATCGGGCCCAGATGGCTTCCACCCACGCATTCTAAAGGAACTAGCTCAAGAGCTGTCAGAACCATTGGCCCTTGTCTTTCAGAAATCTTTAAGTGAAGGTGCACTCCCATTAGACTGGAAAGAAGCGCAAGTTACTCCCTTGTTTAAAAAGGGGGGAAAAGATATGCCAAACAACTACAGGCCAGTCAGCTTGACAAGTGTAGTGTGCAAACAGCTAGAATCCCTGGTGAGGGATGAAGTTTCTAGGCATTTGGTTGCAAACAGTCTACTGTCAAGTTTTCAGCACGGTTTTGTGTCAGGTCGGTCCTGCACCACCAACCTATTGACTACACTAGAGAAATGGACTCAGATGATTGATGATGGGTTGCCAGTGGATGCTATATACTTGGACTATGCTAAGGCCTTCGACGCAGTACCGCACGAACGACTTTTGAGAAAAGTGGAAGCACTGGGAATTGGCGGTAAGATTCTCAGTTGGATCAGAGATTTTTTGTCGGATAGGAGGCAGAGAGTCAGAATTAATGGTGTACTATCAGATTGGTCAGCTGTGAAAAGCGGGGTACCTCAGGGAAGCATACTCGGTCCGATTCTCTTTGTGATGTTCATTAACGACCTTCCCGATGCAGTGGAAAGTATGTGCTCCATGTATGCGGACGATACCAAACTGTACAGATCTGTAGAAAAGGAGGAAAATGGCGTAAAGTTGCAAACAGATCTAGATGCTCTGGTGGACTGGGCGGACAGGTGGCAAATGCGCTTCAATGCGGACAAGTGTAAGGTGCTACACCTAGGTAAAAACAATTCTAAAAGAAAATATGAAATGAGAAAACATGGCAGTCAAGAAAGGGTGACGCTTGAAGAGACTAGAGTGGAGAGGGACCTGGGAGTGCAGATAGATAGTGAGCTGAAGTTCTCCCAACACATTGAAACGCAGGTTAACAAAGCAAATAGACTATTGGGTCTCATCCGGCGATCATACGAACACTTGGACTGTGAATCCATGAGGCTACTGTTCATAGCACTAGTACGACCGCACCTAGAGTTTGGAAATGTAGTATGGGCACCCTATCTGGAAAGAGACAAAAAACTCGTTGAGAGAGTACAGAGGAGGGCCACAAAAATAATTCCGGGATTGAAGGATCTCACATATGAACAAAGACTTGTCAAGATGAGGCTCCCTAGTCTGTGCTACAGAAGAACTAGAGGTGACCTGATAGAAGTGTACAAGTATACGCACGGCATGTATCAGATTGGAGAGAATCTGTTTTCCTGCGATGACAATAGTGTCACAAGAGGTCACGCCTACAAGCTCAAGAAAAACCGATGCAATATGGCTTTACGACAGCATTTCTTCACCCAGCGAGTTATCAACATGTGGAACAGCCTCCCAAACAGCGTAGTTGAGGCACCGAGCCTGAACTCGTTCAAGAACAGAGTGGACAAGCATCTACAAGGATATATGTTCAAGCTGGAGGAACCACTGGCGCAGATGATGCACAGCAATTAGGCCTTTTTTTTCTCTCTAATTTTTTCTTTATCCATAAGAACAATAAAAATACAGCCAGAGAACTACCAGAATCGGCGATAGGCCCTGGACGCCTAAGCAAGCCGAAGAATTCTATTCTATTCTATTCTATTTGTCCCGACGAAACTCGCTGGCTTGTACTGTCACTGTGTACGGATCCATTCCAATCACAGCAGTTTTCTGGTCATATCGGGATCTCGCATCGCTTGGAAGACCTGCCCTATAAGGTACAGGCTCTTCTTTCTTTGAAAAGTTGGACATTTGATTGTTGAGACCACGCTAAACGAACGAAAATGAACTAAAATCACAGAAGGATGCACAAACAATGGCAGATCGCGAGGCTAGGGCAGAAACATGGCGGACGGCAACGTGCGTATCACGTGTGGTTGAAAACGACGGATCCTTTGCTGCCCTGTGGTGGAAACCGCGCGAATCGACAATGAGCGCTTTTGCGCGCGAATTGTCTGCCGATAGGGGGCGCTTGCGATTCGCGTCACTGACTCGCTAGCAGCAAAGGCTGACAGTGTATGTTGTGGTTTGTTTTGTTGTTTGTGTCCAGGCCCAGTATTTTCCCGTCTGTTAACACTTGGTTAGATCATCTGCATGATATAAGAAGCCCACCTGTCAAGTTGTGAGATAATTGAGCAAAAAACAACGGAGTTCTGGCCATTTGTAATACAAAACATGCAGGTACACAGAGGTTCTTGTCACGTGACCAAATCGCAGTATTTTGATTGGCGGAATAGCTCTTTGCTGTCTGCTACATCGTGTATGTTGTGGTTTGTTTTGTTGTTTGTTTCCAGGCCCAGTATTTTTCCGTCTGTCAACACTTGGTTAGATCATCTGCATGATATAAGAAGCCCATGCACCCGCCAAGTTGTGAGATAATTGAGCAAAAAACAACGGAGTTCTGGCTGTAATACAAAACAGAAAAATTTGGGAGCAATTTTCTTCACAAATATTTTAATCCTTCAAATAAACGTCATTAAAAAAATTAACCGATTAAAAAAAATTCTACAATGTTTCTACTTTTTAGTGCTTTTTAATGATGTATTATAATCCTCCACCCCCCAAAAAAAAATCATTGTGACATACCTACATTAGATTAGTATTTAACGAAATTGCCAACAACTTGAACAAGCCACTGAACAAAATCCTGCCATTTTCCACCACTTCGGTAATTTATAACACATTAACTATCACCGAAAAATATATAGATCAATAACTATTGTACAGCGTCAAAACAATGCAATTGTGAATCTGAGAAAACTCTTGAACTACCTTGCCACCAAATCAGCCTTTCGTCCAGAGATCCGTGCATTTCTCCGACGTAATGCAGCTCTCAACTCTTGTTTAGTCCACTCTCCGAATGGTTTTGCCATTTTCGATAGACACATGATGCAGAAAATCGCAAAATAAGGCTCAAAGAGGTTCGCCGGAATGAAAGTTACAGTACGGAACAGATTCACTGACAGAGAAGGTTGACGCGCCTCGACGGCGCCACCTAGCGGCGAGTTGCTTCCCTTTACCCGCGCAAAAGCGCTCATTTGCGCGTGGCTTGCGTTGAGAAGAACGGTAGAAGGGACGTAACTCTAAACTACATATCCAGCTTAGTTCGAGGAGACCTGGTGCAGACCAATGTAAGTATGTTTTCATCAACTGCGCGTCGTGAGTCGCCTTTTAAATACAAATAACATCCTTTGCATTAATAAGCACAATGCACCACAAACATAAAGTCATTCACATAGCTCATTTTCATTTGTCTGATTTCTGTTGATCATATTCTGAGTTGCAGGCTGATATCATATATATAATATTATACTATAGCGATATAGCCATCGGATAGGAACTAAGGTCAGTAAGGAAGTGAATTGAAGTTGGTGGTGCACGCAATCATTTGTGAGGATGTTTGCTACTTTCTCGTATTACTGTTTAACCGTAACTGAGTTGTCCGCGTCACTGGTATTTAGAAACGAGACACTGTGTTTAGTCATATTTAAACGACATGATGATGATTTATTTTCCAGTGTAGGAACCAAGGAATGAAAATCGGACGCTTCTCACAAACTCAGTTTGAATAATGCAAATACTTGAATAAGCTGTTGTGCATTCACTGCTGCTTGTTTGAGTTCGATGCAGAAGGCATTCAGTGGTTGTCGACTTGTTGATGCCTCATTGTTAAGTTTATGACTTAAGAACGAAGCACGTGACATATCTCTTTTACCTAGCATTTGTTGTGGAAATCATCAAGTTCAACGATCAAGTGTCATTCTCGTGTTGAAATCTAAATCGCATTAGCTAAGCAAATACCAAAATTTATTGCGTATATTTCAGTAGGCAGTCCGTCAGTTTCGACAGTTTATGTATTAAAGTATTTAAGCGCTTCCATTTTCGTTTTAACAATCCTGTATTTCCTACCTCGCCTCGCCCGGGTCGGTATTGTTTACGGAAACCTGCGGAAAGCTACGCAAACCTGCGGAAACTAACAAAACCTAAATACGGAAACCTACGAATTCTCGTATCCTGTTAACAGTTATGAGTATGTATTTTGATTCAACTTTTAAATGCTGATATTTTGACCTGTAGTTTGCTTATAACCCTTCGTCCGTCGATCGCGGCATGATCAGCACACTTCACTCACTTGTCAAAGACAAGTACAAGGAAGTCCGTCGAGCGTTTTACGGAGCCGGAGAGTACACACTGACAGCTGAATACAGACGTTTTGAGGTGGAGCGGAACTCCTGGCACGCGCGAACGAAAAAGATGAAGGAGCGCCACATGACAAAGTTTCTGAAAACGGCAAAAGAAACTTTCTGCCGATCCACTGACGGACAAAAGACGTCAAGAATGCCGAAACAGATGGGCAAGAAAATAGGTCAGCTGAAAAGAAAAAGATGTGAGAGGACAGAGACGCCAAAGACAAAGAAGTGCCACAGGAGTGTTCAGGACGATGAGGAAGAAAAAGAAGGCGGTGACTGAAGAAGAAGAAGAAGAAGAAGAAGAAGAAGAAGAAGAAGAAGAAGAAGAAGAAGAAGAAGAAGAAGAAGAAGAAGAAGAAGAAGAAGGAGGAGGAGGAGGAGGAGGAGGAGGAGGAGGAGGAGGAGAAGAGGAGAAGGAGAAGAGGAGAAGGAGAAGAAGAGGAGAAGAAGAAGAGGAAGAAGAAGAAGAGGAAAGGAGAAGAAGAAGAGGAGAGAAGAAGAAGAAGAAGAAGAAAGAAAAAAAAAATATGATGATAATATCTAATGATAATGACAAGTGATGGTGGTGTACTTTCTGCACGATTTTCTTGAATGCTTTATGTGTTATTATCAATTATGTGACAATAAATAATTGTTTTCAGATCTTTTTTTCTGCTTTTTTCTGCATGTCTACGTGAAAACTAAAACTTCAACCAGAATGAATACAAAACATACAAATATCCACACATATAAATTAATATTTTTCACTATATTACTATAATCCAATAACAAAATCTCTGGTTGCCGTAGGTTTCCGCAGGTTTGCGTAGGTTTCCGGATGTTTCCGTAAACAATACGTATTGTATACGGAAACCTGCAGAAACCTACGCAAACCTGCGGAAACTAACAAAACCTAAATACGGAAACCTACGAATTCTCGTATCCTGTTAACAGTTATGACTAGGCCTATGTATTTTGATTGAACTTTTAAACTTATAACCCTTCGTCCGTCGATCGCGGCATAAGGCGCGACAGACATGTGGTAGGGAGTCCGGAGTGATCTCCCCAAGGCCGCAAGGTCGCTGCCGGGATATATGAATGATTGTTAGCAAGCACGGGGGGCTTTTAGGAATACAAAACATACAAACATCCACACATATAAATTAATATTTTTCACTATATTACTATAATCCAATAACAAAATCTCTGGTTGCCGTAGGTTTCCGCAGGTTTCCGTAAACAATACCTACCGGCCTCGCCCCCCCTTTTTTTGTGCAAGGGGGTGGGGTGGGGTGGGTGTATGCGTTGAGTGATGGTGATGTTAGGGGATGGGGGAGGGATGGTGATGTTGCCTCTAACCTGTCCCCCTTCCTTCTTCCTTTCTCCTCCTGCTCCTCCTTCTCCTGCTCCTCCTTCTCCTGCTCCTCCTCTTTCTCCTGCTCCTCCTCCTGCTCTCGCATCTGCTCCTGCTCATGCTAATGCTGTTGTTCCTCCTCCTCCTCCTCCTCCCTTCTTATATTCCTCTTGCTTCTCCTCGTGCTTCTGTTCCTCATCCATGCTTCTCTTCACCTGACTCTTCCTCCCCTCCATGATGCCATCCCCAATCCTGCACTTGGACTTTAATATTTGCTTGCTTCTCTTGCTCATCTCTCTTTTCCTGGTCACCTCCTCATTTTCCCCTACAACCTGTTCCTCTGCTTGTTCCACCTCCTCCTCCTGCTTCTCCTCCACCTTCTTCCCCTCCTTCTCAAGAGTCTCATGCTTCTGTGCTCCTTTTCTCTCTGTTTCACCTCATCCTCCGTCTCTATTATGTCCTCTACTTGGTTCTTCTCATCCTGCTTTCCTTTCTCCTGCTCTTCCTCCTTCTGAACCCACTTCAGCTCTAGTTTCTGCTCTTGCATCTAAAATTTTTTATCATCCTTGTCCTCCTTTCCATCCTCTCATTCATTACTGTTTACTTTCAAGTGCCTTTGTTTACAGTAGGCCAACAGGTGGGGAGCATTGATTTCAAGGCTCACGGCAAGCTAACAACGAACAAGACCTGACCATGCAGATGAAACTAAGCAGTGTGTTGTCCAGGGTGCTGGCAATTCTCTACCTGGTGGCAGGAGGAACCAAAATATTCCCCGTCTCCCCACAGGCCAGAGATGCCCAAGTAAGTCTTTGAGCACATTCATGGAATTCAGACTGCTCTATCTCGGTACCGACTATGGACAATGTTGTGCCACAGTCCTTTTGAAGGAGGAAAGATGTCATGTCTTCTTGGGATGAAAATTGAAATACCATGATGACATCATACTTTTCTCTGGCTGTTTTGAATGAAGTCAGTAATTCATTTCCCAAAGGAGTGGGCAAAATGACTTCCAGTTTGGCTAGCAGACAAGTTACAGGCAAGGTAACCACTTCTTATTTAGACACTGGCAAACTTGGGGAGAGCAAATGAAAACATCTTGATGCTGTGATAATCATGTTAGGTAGGAAGGAAGTGAGAGAGAGAGAGAGAGAGAGAGAGAGAGAGAGAGAGAGAGAGAGAGAGAGAGAGAGAGAGAGAGAGAGAGAGAGAGAGGAAGGAGAGGGGAGGAGGGATGGAGGGAAAGAGAGATTTATACACCATCCATTTGCCTGTCAGTTCAGACCGTCCATCTCTGCATCTGTCCATCTGTGTGTGTGTGTGTGTATGTGTGTGTGTGTGTGTGTGTGCGCGTATAGGCGCATGTGTGCATGCATGTTTTTGTGTGTGTGCAATCAAGCACATGTATTCAGGTGCTTGCATGGTTATATAGGTTCATATTCTTATTATTAGATAACCACCTCCTCATCCATACCTTTCCATTTCTGCATTCCTACAGCTGCGGGACTTTGTGCAGTTTGCCAAGGTGTTTCCACTGGCACAGGTGGGTTACAAGCCCGGGGCAGAGCTGTACATGAGAGCTGTGGGGGTGGTGGAGGTGAGTCTGGGCTTGACCTTGCTTCTTGGGAGTCGGCGCGTTCGCATGGTGGCCTGCTCAGGTCTGGTGTTGGTGATGGTGGGTGCAGCGCACACCTTGTACCTGCTGAACCGCTACAAGGAGGTCCCCATTCCTTGTGCCTTCTTGGCAGCGCTGCTCTTCAACTTCTACAAGCTTTCGCAAGACGGACACTCGGCACCCGGGCCTGTGGAAGATCATGCTGCCAAGCAGGACTAGGGTGGTTGCAGTCTGCATTAGGTTATGGAGAATCTGTATGTGGGTTGCTGGGCATGCAGGAAAATGTCTGGATGAGTGTGGAGAGAGTCTGTTTGTGGGGCATGCTTAGAGTTGCTTTAGCTGCGGATCTCTGATCACCAATGGTTTCTAGATGGACTGTGTGATGCGTGGCACACTTCTCATTGTTTTCATGTAAAGAACCAGCAAGTGCAGAAAGATGTATTTGCTTGGTTACCTTGTTTAACTGTGAGATGAAAAATGTTCTTGGGTTCGTGTGAAAGCAATGCCTTTGGGATCACATTGATCCTGAGTCAGTGTGATGGATTTTGTCAGTAGAGGTGTTTGAAATTATTTTCTGCATGTGCACAGCTACTTCTGTGTCTGGAGGAAATGGGGAGGAGATGTGGTTTGATGCGACTACAGTACGGCACCCCATTGCTCATCTGAGCACAACACTACAGCCATGACAGCTACAACATTGCAGTCAGCATTTACACACACAGCGACCACAGTACGGCTTCCCATTCCTCTTCTGAGATTACACAATAGCCACAAAGCTTTCAGAGCCTGCTCCAGTAGCTTGAAACTGAATGCATGGAGGAGTACAACTACAACCTATCAGCATTTGTATACTGTGTAAGGCTGTTGATCACAAACAAACTTAGAGCTGGTTCCAATAAGAGCAAATCAAATTTTGCCATCCCTAGTTATCTGCCATTTAGAAAGCACTAAGGGAGGCTTGATGGATAGATCTATACTTACTTCCAACCCACAGTGTCTTAAAACAGAGCAGGCTGTTAAGATTGCAAAATGGAAAACATCTAGCCCGGACTTCGCTTGTGATAACACATGTAATAACAACATTGTACATGAGTAGTGTATTATTTCTCCAGTCAACGTACACATTTTTCATGGAAAGTGTGCAGTTTTACTTAGTGTCTTTGCACTGTGGTTTTTTCTTTTGCACTGTGATTTTTTCTTTTGCACTGTGATTTTTTCTTTGCACTGTGGTTTTCTCTTTGCACTTTTTGTATCCAGAGTGACTGGACTTACAAAGCACCATGAAAGGAGTGTGTTAGAGGTTTTTCTGTGTTGCAATGAGAGATGTGTCAGATTTCATTACTCCCCATGCATGCATGGTTTTGAAAGATATTGAGTGACAAAGCTGGGACCTCACATATCCTTAAAGGGTTTTCTCTGCTTATATGAAATATGATGCCCAACTGCTTGCAGGATAAGGGTTCCATTTATTTGTTTATTATTATTGTGTTTTTTTAAGTTACATGGAGGCATTATAGTTTATTTGGTATGAATTGTCCACAGACTTGTATCTCTTGTTCAGGGAACACCACGTTGACCTGTTGTTGCTTGAGTGTTTATTGATGAACACATGTAAAACAAATGGCGGAAGCCTACATGACTCATTGTGTGTCTATGCATGTAGTCAGGTGTTCACTTCCCATAATGATCTCTCTGACAGCTCTTTATTCCCATAAAATTTTGGGTCCTCTGATTTCACAGCACAGTGGTGTGTTCTCATGCAGTTTGGGACTACAGTGGATGCTGCAAATCAGTGCAGTATAGAATTTCAAGAGTTGAAGGAATGATCATCAAGGGTATGCACCATGATTAGCATGAAGTTCACTGAACATGTCACACAGATAACTGATGTGTCTAGTTCTAAACAAGTATTTGAGTGAAAATCAAGCAGGAATATCAGAACACAGGGCTGAAAAAGCAAGTTGCTTTGTTTCTGTTGGCGAGCTGCATTTCTCTTCAAAAATCCAATCTTTCTTTAAGCTTATGTTATCATTTTGAAGTGTTATGAAATCTGTCAAGTTGTTATGGATGATTTCTTTTCCATTTTCCATGAGTTATTTGATGTGACTAGGATATACTGTGCCAGAGATTTACTTCTTTCTAGGTCTGAATGGCCATGATGTATTTGGGAAGGAATGACATCAGCAGAGATAAGGAGACTTCAAAGGGTAAATTACAGACCAAGAATCCTTGAATGATCTTGTAGTGGCTGAAGCGAGCAATCTTGAGTGATGTGAAACGCTTTTGTCAATAGTATCAATCAATTCCATACACATTTTCTGTTCTGGAACTGACATGTAAAAAACTTTCTCCAGTCCAAAGCCCAGTACATATGCCTCAAGAATGTTCGGCCTTTTGGAACTGCAGCTCAGAATACTGACCACAGATAGTGGTTCTATTCATAGCCAAGTAGAGGCGACTATCATGGGTTGTTTCCACATTTGGCTTGAGAGTGTCTGGCACCGCAAGGTTGGCGATGACAGACAGGATCCAAAGTGGAGCCTAAGTGAGACTTGAGATGTTCTAATGGCTGTTGCAGAGCGATTTTTGGTGCTTGCCAGCTGTCAGTCATATCATTTTGATGATGGATATAGAGTTACATCTGTTTTGCTGTCATTCATCGTAGTTATTGCGTTTTGCAAGGCAGGGTTGGAAACCGCAGTTCTAGAGGGAGATGGCTTGTGTATTGTGCTTGCCTGGGTGCCATGTTATTTGTTATTCATATTGCACGTGACTGCTGAACTGGCCTGCTTTAAAATAATGGCGAGAACTGCTGAGGAATAAAAAATCTATACCTAGAAATAATATTCTATATTTTTTTTTAATTTGGTGAAAATAAGTGGAATTTTGAAATACTGATGCAGACAATGAGCAAGGTATTGAAAATATGTCATATACTTTCACATAGTTTTTAACATGAGTTTACCAGATGTCAACTTTTAACCCTGTATGTGCAGTAGAAAAGCAAACCTGCCTTCATATTTGCATCAAAATGGTCTTGTAGCACCCTTGGTGCTGTTGAAGATTTTAGACAAGTTTTGGGGAGGGAGGGGAAGAAAAAGTGGCTAAGTAACCTGAAATTACTGTTCATGGTTTGTCTTTGTTGTTTTCCATGAATGTGTCATGAATGTTGCATTGTTATTACGCCTGGAGGTATATTGAGCACATAAGCACTTGTAACACATACTTGTATCATATCTTCTTCTTGTGGAATTGCCAGCATTCCTTTGCTGCACTTTTTGAAAGAAATGCCTTTTTCAGTTGCTGAGATTAGAATTATTTCATTACAATTTGCACACTTAGTTGGGTTGCAGTGTTCTACCAATCTTGTTTATATTTTTACATGGCCTTGCATGAGAAACAAGGTTAAACTTAAACTTAAAGAACAAAAAAAAGTTTGTGAGAAAATCCAGACTTTAGTTATCAGCGCACCGTGTCACATACACATGGACATTTTTCTGATATTTACATCACTGTAACAAAATTAAATAATTCATCTATGAACATGCTGGGTTTTTTCTTCTGGAATATGCATGAAAAACAATGATGTTGTGGTTAAAATATCTCATTTTGTCAAATTTTTAATAGCTTAGCCTTGTTTTCTCATGCAATGGTAATTAAATACAAGTCTGTCTCAAAATGAAAAATAGAAGCATATGTCTGAGGTCTTATCCTACTTCTGTCTGTCCTTTGGAGGATGTCTGGCTTTGTATTTGGAGTTTTCTGTCACGCACTAAAACACGGAAGCATACCCTCTTTCCAGCTAGCCTTCCCTGCAATTTTGCAGCCTGGGTGAATCTTCCGCAGAAGGTTGAGATGGCATTGGAATGATGATCAGGCCAACAACAAAAAAGCTGTGGTTATGGTAAACTGACCAATCCTATTTTGCTCTGCCAACCCAAAACTTTTTTTTTGATCACGCCAAAAAAGAAAGAAAGAAAAAAAAACCGAAATTGACAGTAAGCAACTATATGCATGTTGTCCCATATTCCCTGCCCAGTGTGCACTCAGAGAATCCATTATTTAAGTTTAGCAAAGCATTTCCAGTGAAAGAAAGCTTGATTTATGTTCAATCTGACCTCTTCTAAAAAGAAGAAGAAAAAAAAGGAAGTTAGGCCGACCTACTGACCTACATTTACTTTAACCACAACTTTTTTTTCTTCTGGTGGCTTAAGTAGCCCTATGACCAGGGGTCAAAGCCTGCAGATTGAGCACCTGCCATGCGGTGAAAGGTCTTGCTGTAACAGCATGCATCTTGACCTCTGTATTTGAAGAATAGCATAATGGGTACCTGTGAGGGCTGAGCTGGAACATTGTGAAAGCTAACTTTGGCACGTTCATCCACAGCCTGGCTGCATGCTCCCAAGAGAGCTGAGATGGTGTGGGAGTGATAAAGGCAGTAGCCCCATGACCAGGGGGTAAACGTGTGCAGTATGTGCACCCATCAATGGGAGGTAAAGTCGCAATATTTGAAAAGAACACCTTCACCCTGCCTCTGCCTAACACATCTCCCAGATTTTGCCAAGTGCCATCCATACTCTTGCTTTGCCTTATTAGGAAAAAATGCACATAGCATATATGTAGGAGATTGTGCTTAATTACGTGTCGACTCTTTGCTATGCCCATCCACTGGGACTGTTTTCAATTTCAATGAGAAATCCAACTTATTGCCCTGCCTACAATTTTTTGTACAAAGTGTGGAAATCATCAGACATGTGGATGACAGTCAGGGCACATGCAGCATTGTACTTGTGCTTATTTATTTGGTCACTGCAACTGCAAGATTTTGTTTTGGGTGGTTGGACCAGAGCCTTACTTGCCATTCAGAAGGGGAAAAAAAGGTGGATGAATTTTGTCTGACTGATTTGAATGATAAGTGTTCATAATTTCTGCATCACAACTGGAATATTGTGACATTAATTTCACAATAGGATCTGTTGCTCTGCTTGAATTTGGATGGAACTGACAGAATTGCATAGTATGAAGGTTACTATTAATAAGAAAAAAACACACGACAAACACCAAAATCAAAAGGCTTTCGGGCATACGCCCTTCTTCAGTTAATACAGAAACACATAAATGATGCAACATGTGACGTTAAAAACTTCAGAATGACATGACGTAGGCACTCCAGAGCTCTACCCCTCCTCTCTCTCCCTCTCTCTCTCCCTCTCTCTCTCTCTCTCTCTCTCTCTCTCTCTCTCTCTCTCTCTCTCTCCCTCCCTCCCTCTCTCCCCACCACCCTCATCCCCCCCAAAAATGTTCTAGCCCGAGTTCTCGGAGCCCGAGCTCTCTCAGCATCCAGTGTCCAGAGTGTTCTCTCTCTCTATCTCTCTGTCTCTCTCTCTCTCTCTGTCTCTCTCTCTGTCTCTCTGTCTCTCTCTCTCTGTCTCCCTCTCTCTCTCTCTCTCTCTCTGTCTCTCTGTCTCTCTCTCTCTCTCTCTCTCTCTCTCTCTCTCTCTCTCTCTCTCTCTCTCTCTCTCTCTCTCTCTCTCTCCCCCTCTCTCTCTACCTCCAACTCTCTCTCTCTCTTTAAGTGTTCATAGTTCCATCCATCTCTCTCTCTCTCAGTCAAACACATTCAGTCCTTCAGGGTAGTTGGTTCGTAGCTTGAAGCGCCAGAACTTCTCTCTCCGCTTTCTGATGTTGGCATCGTCCACGTGTATTTGCTCAATAATGGTCACTCTCATGTGGGAGAGGCAGTGCATAGTATGAAGGTTAGAGAAAAGTTTTAATGATCATGGCAAACTGTTCAGAAAGGTACTGTTATAATGTACTGTTTAAAATTCTTATTTTTAATCAATTCCATTTCTTCCATTGCACATGAAATGTGAAGCAGATGTGTAGTGCCTTAGGCAGGCTGAGTACATGTGGTTTCATAGTCACAGTTCCTCTTCTGGTCTAGCAGGGTCACTGTATTTGTTTTGGTGTTGGTAATTTTACATGCAAAGATGCATTTCAACATGTGTGATTGTGCCTGAGTAGACCACACTATAGTGTCATAAATGGAATTTTTCAACCACCGAATTATTCAGTCTAGAGTACAATGTCCAAAGCTAACGTTGAATTAATAGCAGATGTGATTCCCCCCCCCCCCCCCCCCCCCCCCCCCCGCCGCGTAAGTCTACAGAAATACATGTAAAATAGCCTCCAGAAAACTCTGTTGGTTTGGTTTCTCATGCATAGTGACAGTTGTGGATAGGGATTTCATACTCCGTCTGTAATGTTGCGGAAGTATTTTTGCAAACTGGAACTGATTTCTAACATCTCGGTGTTTTTGTTTTTCTTCTATATCATAGTAGTGTCCATGTACATGTTAACTGATTCTGGTTTCTCTGGTCTATCAGTATTTAATTAAAAAATATACTTTTTTCCCCTTTATGAATAAAGTATGGCTCTCGCATGGCCTCTATTGTACAATGCTGCTGTCGTATTCATATACATGTAACCAGATGTTAACATCACTTTGTTATGATAATAACATTCTCACAACTTCACTTTTTTCATGCACTTAGTATTTGTGATTTGCCAAGATCCTCCAGACCCAAAATAGATGGGCTGCACTTGTCTTGCATTATGGATATGTCCAGGATCCCCAGACAGCTATTCAATGGGGAACTCGTCCGGGGCAGCCGCAACAGGGATGACCAAGGGAGAGGTACAAAGACAACCTCAAGGCAAACCCCAAGTGGGCAGCCCTTCATGAGACTCCTGCCTTGAACAGACTGCCTGGCACCCTCAAACGAAAACAGCCTCTGCCATCCTGGAGGCAGACTGCTGTCTAATGCCCTGCCGCTGCAAGAGAGCAAAGACAGGGCTGCCTCTACCCCTACCCCTGCTCTGACAGCTGGCATTCCATGCCCCATCTGCAATTGCCTGTGGTCTTCAGACTTTGTTCTCGGAGGCAGCATGCATGCCCACGAAAGAAGATGTCTGTTCAACAAATTTTGTCTTCCTCAACCTCAAGAGACACCAAGAAGAAGAAGCATTTGTGATGAAGTGTAGCCATGGCTGGAACTGCTCAATGCCCCCTCCTTAGCTGCAAACCCAGGCTGCTGGACTTCCAGGGACCGCTCCATTGGCTCCGCTAGGGGCACCTCCAAGCACCCTCAGAAGCCTATGAATGGGTAATAATATTGTGACAGGGTTGCATCATTCAGATCCAACAGTGTCTTCAAGCCACCTTGCAAGCTTGAGCCCATCCCTCTTGAAGCAACTGACAGATCACTAAACCGTAGTTTTTACTTCTGAAGCCTTGTGAGGGACAGACGGGAAGAAAAAAAAAAAGAGGGACCACAGGTGAGGATAGAACCTGCAACTTCTTGGTCAGCGCCTGAAATGCTCCACCAGATGAGCTACCATGGTCCATGTCTAAACCCAAGAAACATCTGTTCACAACAAGGTCTGCAAAGAAATGTTGCTTTCTGTGCACCACGACATGAATATCAGCAACAACATTGACTTGCTTTTTAAAGACTTTATTCTGATGCTTTTCTGTTGACAGTGGAGCCACGCAGGGTCTGCATTGCCAATCATAGATGAACATCACATGGTGTAACAGCTTTCCATTCCAGCAGTTGTGAGACTTTCTGCTTCTGCGTACACATCATGGTTAGATGTCTCGGAAATAAGTTAAAACTACTCCTGCTGCATGCTATGTGAGGGAACTATTACACACAAAATTTCCAGTCAAATACCTGCACAGTTATCTTGGGTACAGAGATATGCATCTATGAAGTAAGCATACTTTGTCTTGATAAGAAACATCGCTGGTGATTGACTGAAAAATTACTTGACCTTTTCCAACTCATAAATGCTAGACACCAACACACAACCCCCCCCCCCCCCCCCAAGTGGTAATTATGAATTAAAAACTTGAAAAGGGGGAAAAAATTAAGTGCTGCTCCAAAAGAGCAAAGAGCTATGCTAATATGTGGTCAGAACCAATGCATTGTAATCCTAGTGACTAGCTTCAGTATTAGGTGACATGGACCTTCAAGAATAAGTGCAATTCAAATGAACTTCACATCTGGTCAAATGATGGCGACAATCTTGCAAGTAAGATTTGCAGGGGACTGAGACTATGCAATGTTCGGGCGGCTTTCAGGCTCCAGTGATATGACAAGCCAGAGTATTCAGTGCAAGATGTTTGCCTCCAGGCTAGGCAAAACTGTACAGATGATGACAGTGGTATCACATGGTCAGTGCAGTATCACGTATACAAGGTAACGAGTACAAAATGATGAGTATGAGACAGAAAGCCTTAACCAGCAAGGCTAGATGGTGCTAAACTGAAGGCTGATGAAAATTCCTGTCCAATCTGCCTTTTCTCAAATCGACACCAGCTCTCGAGGTAACGATTGCTTCCCATGATGAATAACGCAAACCTTACAGTTCAGGAAAGATGATGTTGGTTGTGTCCAAGGTATAATGGGCAGATGGTACCATATTGCATTTAGTCTGGTTGCACTGACGCTAACAACATAAGCTACACTGTCATGAGTGGAGATCTTATCATAGGGATAGTTCTGCTTGCAAAACATACAAAAATGGACAAAAAGTGGAGATTTATGTACCACTTTGCACACTGACTTTGGGAGGGGAAAAACAACAGCAAAGCAGCTCATCACTGCATAACATGACCTTGGAAAAAAAAATAAAGTGGAAGACAGTTAAATTATGCAGGCTTTGGGGGTCAATGAAAGCGGGCCATCCTCAAGGTTGGAACACGACAAATTCAGCAACTCATGGACGATGTGTCAAAGGAAAGCCTCAACAAGAAAGAATCCTTCAGAAGCTCTTCCAATAATGATAATGTGTAAAATTTCCATGGTGAACGACAGCAAATCCATGGAAATGACGAGAAATGCCCATGGCATCCACATACAGATCAAAACTGAAATTGCACAAATCCCAAAGGCCTGAAAACAAATCTACAACTGCCTGGCCTGGAAACCTCGTGTTGATTAGCTATGTGCTAGAATCTGCAAGTACATATCAAGGTATGTCAATTTCTGTCAAAATATTCACTTTGCATTAGCACACTACATTGTAAATGATCAACACATGTCCAACCAGAGTAGCTTAAAAAAAAAAGTATGTACAGCTCGGCCTAGTCTGTGATAAAAATCCCAATAAAACCAAGTGACCATTCACATCCAACATTTTAGGAATCACACCCAACTACAAGTGTGCATACTAATGCACTCGAATCAACAAGATCTTTGTCCAAGCTTGCATCTTGAAAAGTTCTGGAAACTGGCCAAACATTTCAAAGACAAATACTAGAATGAAAGTCCCATTGCATCAAAAGGCAGATTTATCAAAATGCACTAGTATCTAATTAACAGCTGTGATTAATCCAGGTAGGTGTTTCCAGGTGTGCTAATCAACAGAGGTAAATCTTCATAGAGGGAATCAACATTCACAACCATCACTACCCGACAGCAAAGATTATCCGACAGGAAACCCTCCCTCCAACAATGTCTGCACCCTGATTGTAAGCATTTTCAACAACCTCTGCTTCCAGAATCTTGCCTCCCATTTTCACCACAACCGAAATATAACTGATCTGTGTTCACAAGGCATGTAATACTTACAGCCATCCTGCAGGAGTTGTACATCATCAAAGCCAGACTATGTCAAGCTCTGCAGTCAAACTTGGATAGAAAAGGCGATGGATTTGTGGAAACAGTAATCAACAGCTCATGTAACACCTTAATTTCTCATGAAGCCAATCCCTGCACTGTAAAAATGATTTGCAGTTCTTCCTCTAGACAGTTGTTACCACGAATAATGAGGTCATTTCCCTCCCAACAAATTGGAACAAATTTCTATGAACATTTTTTAATGTACAACATCAATATTTTCGGTTCATGGAAAAACATTTCATACAGACCGTCATCTAACAATCATTTTGACCAAGAGGAAAAAGTCGACACATTGAGCAATCCCAGATTTCACCCTGTGAAGAATGATCACGAATCTTTCCAGGAGAAATGTTTCTTTTTGGTTGCACACACAGAAAGCTGTGGCAATAATGATTATTCACCCATTAAAAAGTATTCTGGTTTATGAAAGAATGAGCCACAAGATGTTCATTGAATACTGAAATACTTTCAGGTCTTGCAGTATCCTGGTCACTGGTGGGGCAGCAGTTTTTGTTTTGTAGCTTTTCCGTGAGCTTTTCTTTCATAGCCATGTACAACAACAACATTTCCAGATTCTTAAAAGACTCTAATACAACGTTGCATACTCTCACGCATTCAGTGAACAGTACACATAGGGGCTCTTGCTGGAGGCGGTACATACCTCTCACTCAGCACTCTACAGAGTCACCAAGTCGCAACAGCAACGGGAAACATGGTGCCTGCCACTTAGAACCTGTTCTATTTATGTGCACTCAAAACCGGAACTGCACTGGGTTCAGGGCAGTTTTCAGCAGGCACACAACAATAGCGCCATTTGTTTCTTTGAGGAAAATCAATAAACTCATCATCAATCTTCCAGACTGTGCACTACAGTGTTCTTATCATCATCATCATCATCATCATCATCATCATCATGCAAATGTTCTGTAACAATGTAGAAAACAAACTGGCATCAGTGAGCGAGAGCTAAGCCATCCATTTGAAATGTCAAGTCGATGAGTTCAAAACAAAATTATTTTGACATAATATATAAATAAGTTTTTGTTCAATTAATGAAATGACTTCGTCATGAAGCACGTTCATTTCATTCCATCTCACCAACTGCTAATCTGTCAGGGGCTGGAGAAAAAGTGCAGATTTTTTTTTTCAAATGTACATTTCATCAGATAAGATACACAGTATCAACAACAAATCCTAGATAAATCATTAACTGCTCCAGGAGACTGCACCAGCCTTAACATAAAAGTCATTGGTCCCAGCATGAATCAAGTGTGGTTGCTTCCTTTGGTTGTGCCCAAGTTAAGTGCAGGCATTGCAAAATGGGTTGTTGCAATCTCAAGGAGCTCTGCATTTCCAATACTGCTTCAGATCAAGCACCCAATAAATATACATCAAAGAACTGTCACCAACACATTCTTTTCCCCGCAGTTGTGGACAGCTCGTGCACCAGTTGCAAGACAGCATCTTCCATGCTGTGGCTTGGACATCTATTCTTGCAGTGGACTCAAAAGTCACAGCTGATGCTGTCCACTGGGTGAAACTGACATCAAGTAGCACAGATCTCTGGTCCTTCAGGACTGAGAGACATCTTCTATCACTATTCTTCTTACACCGACAGCAAGAGCATATTGTGTTTTCAAATGAGAATTCTGAAACAACTCATGAATGGCTGGTGGAGAGAATGTGGATTAAAAAAGAGGTACAGGAATAATTCATCGGTCCAGTTATGAATATTGCTGTATGGTTTTTCTTGGAGTCCTCTGGTGAAGAGTGAAATGAAGTCAACAGGAAATGGTGATGTGGTCACTTCACTGAGGATTCCCAGTCCGCGTGCCTACTGCTCAGTCTTCTGTAGAACCATACACAAAGTCAAGCAAGCAAAATGGTGACGTACACAGTTTCCCACCTACTGAAGTCTGCGCTGCACCTGTGCAGTTTTGTTATTAAACCCAACAAGAGATATGCAAACCGTGGCCATGAACATTTAAAAACAGGTGCATTGATTGTTCTCAAGAGAACGACCGAAATCAGTCACAGGGCTCCACATTCAGGATGGATCAAGTGCAACAAGAGTGCAATGCAGCAGTGGACATGACGGAGGAGCTTAAGTCAGACAAGCTAATGATTGCAGTATGGAACCCAAACCAAAGACCGTTCTTGGGCACAGTCTTGGCATGAACTACACGGGGAGGAGAAGCAAATCAGAGCCTAGTCTTCTTCCTCCAGGTCTCTTTGATAGACAATGAGCCCCAGACACCAACAAGCAATCCCACATCAGCCCAAAACAAGGGTGACCCTTGAGCTTCAACACCAGTGCAGCAAAAAAAAAAACAAAAAAAAACACCAACAAGCACTGGAGGATGGTGGAGAATGGGGGAAACAGCACACTTACCACGGGCTGCCGAGGGAATCTCTCTGCAACTGAGCAAAAACAAGACATGATGCTGAGTATTAGAAGTCAACAACTACGCTGGACTCGCAAGTGGAAGTCCGTGATGATTGCTATGGGATAGCTAGTACAGAGCACCTTGTCCAAACACAATCAGGCCTACCTAGATGGTAACAGTAAGGGAAGCAACTCCACTTTCATAGCAAATTATCTCCCTTGACCATTCATACACGTAAATCATTGAAGTAATCTGGGTTGTTGCTTGTTCTCTTTCAAAAAAGTGAAACAGTTTCAAGAAAGTGAAAGCATTGTAAAATGTACGTTGGTCCCTTCAAAGCTACAAAGTAGCAATACTCTAGGGCACAGAATTCACAAAAACTGGAATATGTTGAATTCCCAAATTCAATGGAACAGTAAACTATTTTTGGCCAGATCTCGACGCTCTTTAATGATTTGGTTCCATGGTCACTTATGCATAAACGCATGAACCTTATGACTGGGTGTGTACAGAGAAAGTATGAAGCTAATTTGTTCCCCTACAACACATGCCAAGCTCTCCCAAGCAATGTACAACAAAAAGCAACACACTGATCGAGCTCCCCCCCCCCCCCCCCCCCCCCCCCCCCCCCCCCTTCTTAAAACTTCACTTTGCTTCAAGCCCAGTTTTGGTAGCACAGACAACTACTTTGGTGTGAAATTCCACCCTGTATGAAGTGTGCAGCCTTTGTGTTTGCTAAAACAGGATTCCTTCATAAGACTTCATTGTGAGGAGCCATGGCCTGATAGCAAGAAATACTACATCGAGTTGTATAGGAGACGAGGGAACATCACCCAGTGCCTGGTAATAATCTTCAGTGTCAGAGTCAATGGGGGCTAAGCAACCTACCCAAAGTTGCAACTCTGGGATTTGCACTGCATTGAACATCTGCTAGCAGAAAGAGTGAGAGAAAAAAAGAAGATAATTGAAGGGATAAAGTGGAGCTCATCCTGTCCATGGAAATCATTTACTCAAGCCAGACTATGGTTGCTAGTGCTATAACAGTGGTTCTCTGTAGTTTCTACACTAGAGTACAAGCTGGATTCCAGTCTAAAATTAGATGACTGGTCTGCAGCCATAGTTCTCAATAAAACACACAATGCAAGGTGATCACTTACACGGGTCTCTCCTGTATCTGCTTTTTTTTATCTCTGGCATCTGAAGCAAACTTTTTGGTAACTTTTTTCCCCAATTTTTTTCATCATGTCTTGAATCTCAACTAATAATCTTCATTTTTAATGTCTTCATTTTTATAAATGATCAAGAACCTTATCTTGTATTGTGTGTTTCATCTAGCACACAGCCTAGAAAACTACCCTCCCAGCACACATCCTAGAAAACTACCCTCCCAGCACACAGCCTAGAAAACTACCCTCCCAGCACACAGCCTAGAAAACTACCCTCCCAGCACACAGCCTAGAAAACTACCCTCCCAGCACACATCCTAGAAAACTACCCTCCTAGCACAGTGTCATAGGGAGTTTTTTTTACAAGTATAATCCCCTCACCCAGCCTTGCCACCAGGACACAAACACACCAAACTCTTCCTTGTGCAGAGCCACCCCCAGGGGGTTGGGGGGATCGTGCAGAGCCACCCCCAGGGGATTGGGGGGATTGTGCAGAGCCACCCCCAGGGGGTTGGGGGGATTGTGCAGAGCCATCCCCAGGGGTTGGGGGAAGAATAGACCCACCATGTCTCCCTACATGACTTTTTAAAAAAGAGGGGGGAAAAAGGCGAACAATAAGGCAATTCAAGACTTGTTTTACTCTTACTATAACCAGCTCTAGTGGGTTTTTTAGCTACTGGCCTTACATAGCCAACTAAAGATGATGGGCTGTAAAACTCCATTCATACATTAATCCATTCAGTCATTGTGACATAGAGCCAAAACCTTGCAGGAAAAAAGACTTTTAACAATTCAATAATCAAGGACTTCAAGCAGGGACTGAACCTGGAACCTTCGAGTTGTTGTCCATGTGCTTTGAGCACTGAACCCGCTTGCCATTCTTGCCACCAACAACAAGGCCATGCACAGGCACCAAGTTCTGAGTGGAGTTGGTGGAGGAATAAAAGAGAAATGCAAACATTGGCAGCATCCACTTCAGATCAACAGTCTGCATTATCCTGGAGTAGACACCACAAAGCAGTGGAAAGCTTTGCTGTGGGTAACACACTTTTTCTTTCATGAGCAGTCAAGAGATTTTTCAAAATGGCAATTTCCTCTCACAGAGCCCTTGCACAAACTCTTGGCTAGCACAGACAGCCTGACAAATAAGTTTGTGTGAAGATCAAAAACAAACAACTTGCATTTTAAAGTTTGTGAATAGATCAGCAGACTGATGTAACAAGAAAAGATGGAAAAACAGTTCCTAGCCTCAAAAACCAGTAGAGCAAACAGTGCATGAATTGCTATAGAGCATATCTGAAGGAAAAGGCTAACCCTGGTGAAATGATGGCGCATGGAGAAACCCTCACATCAACCAACAAATCTGTCATCCAGTTTATCACCAGTCAGAAGCAAAGAGATGACAAATAGGACATTTATGAGAAGAACAAAAAATTCCAACCTTGACATACATCACCTCATGGCACTCATAAAAGACCAACTATTAGTAAGTAACTTATTTCAAAACAACAGTTCAGACTGCCTTCTCGTTATACCAAGCTCTGTGGCACCAATACAAGTTTAACAACTAGGACGAGAGATGAGACAAGACACAGCATACAAGCTCTAGATCTTTCTCATCAAACACAAACTTTCTCCCTTGACGCCTAGACAACGACTGCCTTCCAGCAGATAGCTCCTTTCTACTTCTCCAATGAAAAAAATCATTTCAGAGAGAAGCTATGATGCAAGTACAATTCATAATTAGAACATAGGAAAGTGCTGTAAATACTGGAATAACAGAGTTCTTGTTCCAAGTCTCTTCTCTGTATCAATTCTTTGGGAGTATAAATAAAAGCAGGTTTACCAAGTGCCAGCTTCAATGCAAGACTGTCCAAGAGGTACTTGCATCCAGTACAGCTTCCCAGTTACCTCATCTACATGGCAATGGCAGCATGAGGCTCCATCAGGGAACACTGAAAGCAACTGGGAAAGTATTCCAAGCCTGCTTTGGCATCGCTCTTTGAGATCCATGTGCAAACTTCCATGACTGCATTGAATCCCATGGAAAAGACAGGTCCAACTATGATAAGTGTACAGGAGAAACTTTTCCTGGGAAGGTAGTAACCCACTAAATTCATCTCCCCCTGGTTTGCAGTCACTCAGATAAGTCCAGACACTGGAATCCTGAGAGCAGTGCTGTTTCAGTGCCAGACCTCCAGACTTGTCTCCTGTTGCAACGCCATGTACTTCTGTTCTGCAGTACATCATGCCCATGTTTTCAGCAGAACATATTCTATAAAAATCTCCTGTGCACTCTGTATGCATCACCTTCCAAGCACTGATGACCACCCAAAGCAGCATTTCCTGTAAGAATAAACAGTAAGAGTCGAATGATCTGAACTTGTTCTATCGCAACCCAGTAGCCTCTTTGGCTGCTTGGGGCCGCCCCTGGTTGAGCCAGGCCCCGAAAAACCCAGCAGTCGGGGGTTCCAGCTGATGAAGTGAGCACTGAGTGGCTGCAGCTATGCCTTATTCTTATGTCTGAATGTAGATCCAGTGGATACTATATCCATGCAGGATTAGTCTGAGCCTTCCTCGTCTTTTCTGGATTAAGATTTCAGATCAAAACTAAGCTGAATTCCCCAACAGAATTCACACTACCTTACTGGAAAATTGACTTTCCTCCTCACCTGTAAAAACTCCTCCCAATATCGATGCCTGCTCTGTCTTCCCATCCCTGGAACCACTACCACACCTACAAAATTGGCTTCAGAGCTTGTGGATGAGGTTCTGGATGCCCTGTAGTCACAGACAGCAGCTAAGAATGGGGAATCAAGGCCTGCAGCTCTGAAGATAACTCGATCTCATTTTTCTTTCTTGGCATCAGTTTGCTCATCATGGTTTCTTTCACCAGCATCCAACTGGTCAGGCTCATCCACAAGACCCATCAGAAATCCGTTTTCCAGGAAAACTTCCCCCTAAAACTATGACAAGCAAAAATCTGCCCAAATGGTGGAATCTCACACACGCCCTTTGCAAAGACAAGCATTTCCCATCACATGTCATCAGCATAATCCTGGTGTCCCTCTTGAGGGGAGTGGTTGCAAGTTGAGTTCATCAATATGTCAACGTGTCATTCCATCAACACTCCGTATCCTTCAGCACAGGACTTTCCTCCATGGGTGCAAACACCACAGTCTTTGAGTCATGGGGAACTACACTGTCCGAGGAACCTGCTGAAGAGCCCACGCTAGGGGTGTCCGTCCTGACCCTCTCTATTTCTCCCCCCGGGACTTGAAGTGAGGGGCCGTGAGGAGGTGTGGCAGGCTGGGCATCAGATCGGTGCTTCCAAACCGGGGAGCCCCCAGAGTTGATGGAGGAAGAAGAGAAATGCAGAGGGTTGGTGGAGGTGTGCAGGAGCTTTGCAGAACCGCTGGATCCACCACTTAGATTGGAGTTGGAGGAGGAGGCGGGGCTGGCCGAGATGACAGGAGCGGCTGTGGCAGAGATCTGTGGCTCAGATGCGCTGATGCAGTTCCCAGCACCGCTACAGGAGCCACCATCACCACCAGCACCACCACCACCGCTACTACCCTCGTCCAGACTTACATTATTGAGGTCCCCTATGGTCTTGCTTCGCGTGCGGAAAAGATTCTCATACTCCATGGAGCCCACTTTCTGTTCCAAGTCCATCGAGTGGCGTTCAGGGTCCTGTGGCCGCCGTGCCTTGACCAGAGCCAATGGTGAAGGTAAGCTCTCTGTGTCGAGTGCATTGTCACTACCCGGGGAGGATGTTGGGCCTTTGGGAGGCTTCCCTGGTGGAACACTCATCCGCTGTACACTTTCCCTGATGGTGTGCCGAATGACCCGCATGAAGTCCGACTTGGCCTCAGCAGTGCTGTAATGAGTAAAGTCGATATTCTATGAACATTGGAAATGATAATAAGGCAGTTTTTCCTTACAACTTCAGAGCAGAGATAACGAAATGGTTGCATGGTAATAGTTCCCCACTAGTAGATTGAGTAACTTTCCTCAATAATTCACACAATGCAAAAGTGGAAATTATTGCCATTATTGAAATGAAGAGAAAAAATGTCCTTGAACAAAAGAACATACAGTCAAATGTCAGCTGTTATATCTTCATTCTTCTTTACGAAAAGTTACCGAAGTGGCCACATCCTTGTATTACCCTGTTGCATAGTGGTAATGACTTTACAAACATGCATTGATTTCACATCCATGTATGTATATATATGGCATTTCCAACACAATTGTACTGAACACCAGAAATGAATACAATCCATGGTAGCAAAAATTCACATAGTTATACAACGTTTGAGTAGGATTTAATTCTCTCAAAGGAAAATGAACATAGCAGAATGATGGACTCTTCCAGAGACTGATGTTGCTGATCCTGTCTGGCAAGTGAATAGTGAGCATTCTTCTCAGGCAGCTGTTGATAGAGTTCTGCACTTTGTTGATGGTTGTCTTTGTCACCCTCCATGTCTCAGCATCATTCAGCGGCACTGACTTCACGTTGGAATTAAAAAGCTGAATTTTTGTCGTTGTGACGGTACTCTGCAGCTCCATACGTTCTTAAGCTGTACGGAGACCCAAAAACTGCCAGCAGAAAGCGAAATCAGAAGGAGAAGATTGAGAACCTCCTGGGACAGAGGAAGAGCAGACGACCGAGAAACTGATGGAGATGAGACCTTCAGGCTGACATGATGAGAATGGGTTTCACCTGGAACCAAAAGGAGACAAAGGCATAGGACACAGTGATCTGGAGATCTTTCATTCACGGCCTATACGCCAAAAGGGGTGAAGGGCCTCAGTAAGTGAGCAAGTAAGAATGAGTGGCTCACCTGTTGCAGAACTTGTAAGCGCGTTCAGGCCGGCTATCTGTGTCAGATCTGGAGTGCACCAGCTCCCACCAGAAGTGGCGGTCCATATCGCCAACTCTGCCGCTTCGCACCTGCACCTCCTGGGTGGGGATCAGTGTTCGGAACCGCTCAAGTGTGTCTCCTGTCTCGCCTGGCTTCAGTGGCAACGACTGCAAATAGAGGCAGGCAGGGGTGTCAACATCTTGGGTGATATGCACTATGATGCAAACATTCTTCAATGTATAGAAAACTGTGATTTTTTTAAAGAAAACAATGAAAAGAGTGACAATAGGTCCGACGATTGTATTCTATTTTATAAAGAAAAAGTGGACCTGAGAAGGGTCGTTTTTGTTCGAGCGGAGACAGACTCTCTAGGAGGACGGGGCAAGACTCACCTCCTGGACAGGAAATTTTCTCACTTATAGTGTGCGCTCAATGAACAAAAACGGCTCTTCTCAGAACCATTCTTTCTCAAGAAAGAATAAAAGTGTTTGACCTATCGTCACTCTGTCTTTGCGTCCGACCCTGGCACATCACCTCTGACCTTGAAACTTGAAAGGTCATTCTCTAGAAAGGAATGGTTGACTGATGTTTGAAGCACAGCAACTTCCAAGTAATGGATTTGTAAGAAGGAATGTTTGAAGTTGTGACCCAACCGGAAAAAAGTTTTCTTTTCTTTTCAATAATTCTAAGTTTATTGCATGGAAAAGCTGGTAAGTTAGGTTGACAAATGAAGCAAAGGTTTTAGCAATATGAAATACGAGACTTGACAGAATGTCTTGCTCTATGAATCTTGACAAATTTCAAATCACCACAAACATGTCCAGGACTCACCCTGGATTTCCGGCGCTTGATGCGTTCCCTGCAGAGGAAGACCACGCCAGTCTTGAAGACAAAGACCGTGTTCTCAAAGTCCGTTGACTTCTTCACCTTGCCCAGGTACTCGCCGCAGTTACACCATTCCACGGTGCCAAACATCTGCAGCTCCCCAACACTCAGGTCTACCGCCTGTAGGCAGAAATGTGGCTTTACATACACCGGCGGATAAGCCGTGGACGATCTGTATGGTAGAAGAGACTTCATGCAAGTTTTTTTTTAATAAACACAACACATCACTTTAAAATGACAACCTAGATATCACAGTCATCATTGTAAACAAGTATTTGAGGGTAAGATTTCCACAGAATCCCTAAGTTTAATTCAACAAATATCTATCTTTATTTTCGTTCCGCTTTCTGTAGGTCCCGTCCACAAATTTTGTGGCTGCTTTCACACGGCTTAAGGCTGAGCTATTTTTAGCTATGTGTCAGTCAACTGACAGCTGTCTTGATTAAAACATGCATAAACAGGGGGAAAAAATGCTTTCAATCTATTCATATTCTTATATTACATCCATATTCCAAAATGCATTAAACAATTCATAAGTGGAAAAAAGCATGAACATTTGAAATCAACAGAAGCACAGTTATGGTGTAAAAACTCTAGCGCTCATCGGGGTTTTGATCTTGCATCTGATGACAGACACAGTGGCAGAGAGATGTAGCACAAACTGGAAAGTACCAGTTCCACCTCCTGGGGAGTGGTCAACCCAACGTCCACTCAAGGCGGAATACAAGAGTTAACTGGTCTATAGTGTGCCAAAACTGCCCTTACAGATATCAGGTTTCACTCCCCCTTTTTTGTGGTTATTGCTATTATTCAGAAAGCATACACGTGGCTGGGTGGAAGTTAGTCTTTGGTACAAAGATTGCACATACAGCAGTTTGCACACAAGCAACACTATATAAAAAGACGGGGGAAAAGAGAACCAGAAGAGCTTGTACAGTTAAATGCTGTAGATGTCATGGGGAATGGTGAGAGAGATGAGGTCTGGAATGGGTGGGAGGGGGGAAGGGTGGGAGTGGGGGGAAGGGTGGGGGTGGGGGGAAGGGTGGGGGGAAGGGTGGGGGGAAGGGTGGGGGGGGGGGAAGGGTGGGGGGGGGGGAAGGAGGGAGGGGGTAGGGGGAAGGAGGGAGGGGGTAGGGGGAAGGAGGGAGGGGGTAGGGGGAAGGAGGGAGGGGGCAGTTTTACTCCTGGGTAGGGAGAGGCAATGCGGGGGAAGCAAATCAGGAATCTGTGCAGTTTCAAAAGCTGCTACTGACAGCCACAAGTGACTATGGGCGAATGCTCCGATCTCTACTTCGAAGAAGAGGAGCAAGAAGAGCCGTATCGGGGAATGAAGAGGACTCCCCAGCTCAGATTTCAACTCTACCTGCTTGCTGGGATGAACTTGGCGGAAGGCCTTGCATAGCTCATCAAAGACAGATCCGTACTCCTCGTATATCTTCTGCATCTCATTGATGTGCTCTGCTACTGCCTCCATGCCTCTGAGGGCCTCTGCAATCGCAAAAATAATGAATGAGTGAATGTATGAATGCATGAATGAATAAAATTATAAATGTAAGAATGAATGGATGAATGAATGAATGAATGAATGAATGAATGAATGAATGAATGAACGAATGAATGAACAAACGAATGAATGAATGAATGAATGAATGAAATCCAATCCATCCAACCAACCAATCAAACCAACCACCCACCTACCCCACCTCACCCAACAAACCAGTCAGTCAAATGATATCAACCATACTCACTCAATCAAGACTAAATAATCTCATACAAGCAAGAAATGGACATGCACGTAGGTTCTAGCAAAATTGATGACTGGTTCTACAAGAAATTATGAATACTGACGATTCATCATAGCCGCCACGTGCAATTAAATCACATGAAAACACACACACACACACACACACACACACGCGCGCGCGCGCGCACACACACACGCTAGCATGCACACACACAGAGGAAACAAAACAAACATCATCTCCGCTCCCCTCCAGAAGAAGCGGAAGAAGAAGCTGAAGCAGTAGAAGCGGAAGAAGAAGCAGAAGAAAAAGAAGAAGAGGTAGAAGAAGCAGAAGGAGAAGAAAGATGATGATGATGAGGAGGAGGAGGAGGAGGGGGGAGGGAGGGAGGGAGGGAGGGAGGGAGGGAGGGAGGGAGGGAGGGAGGGAGGGAGGGAGGGAGGAGGAGGGGGGAGGGAGGGAGGGAGGGAGGGAGGGAGGGAGGGAGGGAGGGGAGGGAGGGAGGAGGAGGGGGGAGGGAGGGAGGGAGGGAGGGAGGGAGGGAGGGGGGGGGGACAGAAGGAGGAGGAGGAGGAGGAGGAGGAGGAGGAGGAGGAGGAGGAGGAGGAGGAGGAGGAGGAGGAGAGGAGGAGGAAAAGGAGTAGGAGGAGGAGGAGGAGGAGGAGGAGGAGGAGAAATAGAAATGCCATGAGTGTTTTGAATGCTCAAAACAAGTTTAGTTTTCTCATTGTGCTACACACTTCATCGTTCTAGTTAGAGTGCATTCTGAAATTATTTTTAGTCTTACATGTACATGTAGGCCTATCTTCTTGGTACACTACATAGTCACAGTTCTTTTGCATGGAGGGTTGCATAGTATCTCACCTGTCAGATGCTGGTGTTCGTCAGTGTTGGTTGGGGTCAGGTTGCACAGCTGCTGCAGCAGGAGTGGATACTTGAGGATGCGTTGGATGGGTTTGATCAGGAACGACTCCAGCGTGGCCGAGTGCTGTTGCTTGGGGTTTCTGGAGAGCAGGAACTCTCTAAGGTGTTCATTCTTCTCTGGAAACACAGATGACAAAGAATCTTTGGTAACATGCATTGATCTGTGATAGGAAGTATTGCTTTTAACTCGGTTGTTTTTTTCGTACAGGTACACTTTTATTTAAGGGTGAAAAATTTCCAGAAATGAAACAAAGTGGGGTGCCAAATCAGAGTCCTGAAAGCAGCTTTAAAAAAAGGATGTAATGTCTCTTCTGAAGACAAAGTCTATTATGACATACAGGCAAGGAAACGGCCAACAGCAACTTTGAAACCCTCCCGTTTGGCATACTTTGCTTGAAATGCATGAAATGTAAAATTTCAACAAGAAGGGCAAAGCCCATACGACTCACATGCTTGACCTTGACTTTTATATGACCTTGACCTTCAGGTGACCTTCAAGGTCAAGGTCAAACAACTAAACCTACCAATGACATCATACACAAAGAAATGCTTTACACATTTTTCCTACCAAAATACATGTGACCTTGACCCAAGGTCAAGGTCATCCAAGGTCATGCAACACAAAGCTGTTAATTCAAGACATAGGAAGCACAATGGTGCTTATTGGCACTTTCTACCATGAGATATAGTCACTTTTAGTGGTTCACTACCCCATTTTGGTCACATTTCATAAGGGTCAAAGTGACCTTGACCTTGATGATATGTGACCAAATGTGTCTCATGATGAAAGTATAACATGTGCCCCACATAATTATTAAGTTTGAAACAGTTATCTTCCATAGTTCAGGGTCAAGGTCACTTCAGAATATGTATACAATCCAACTTTGAAGAGCTCCTGTGACCTTGACCTTGAAGCAAGGTCAACCAAACTGGTATCAAAAGATAGGGCTTGCTTTGACCTATATACCACTTGTAGCTAAGGTCGCTATTCTCAATGACGTGGGAGAAAATTGGGAAAATGTGAAAAATGACTGTTTTTGAGACCACATTTATGGCTCCTGTGACCTTGACCTTGAAGCAAGGTCAAGTCACTATGTATGTTTTTTGAGGCCTTGTCATCATACACCATCATGCCAAATTGGGTGTTGATAGACTTAATAGTCTCCGAGAAAAATCCAACGTTTAAGTTTTTTACGCCCGGACGGACGCCCAGACGGACGGACGGACGACACGGCTCAGTACATAGACTCACTTTTGCTTCGCATGTGAGTCAAAAATGTCCAGAATGTTATATATATTTCTAATATGGTCATTTTTCTTTCTTTTTCTATCCACAAAGCAGTTGATGTTATGTCCACAAAATGCCCAATGCAACACACTACCACCTGAGTAGCCAATGATCTTTCCCATGGCAACATGAATATGCGTGCCAAGTTTCATTGCAAAGGATTGTATGATGTCTGGTTGCGTGGCGATGCAACACACATGCACATATTTCCTTTATATGAACAGAGGCTGTCATTAACACATCAAACTGTAGTCCTTTCTGACACACAGCATAGACAAAATAGCACAAATTCACTGATAAAACACAAAGGGGAGGTTACTCTGATGGAAATCTTGCTAAAATTATCTAAGTTATGGGCTTAGTGACACACATTTGTTCTCCTACTCTTTGCCTTTTTGGGGGGTGGGTGTGGGTGGGTAGGGGTGGGAGGAGATCATCTGCTAGGCCTCCAAGGGAAACACCTTTTTATCCATAGTAGGCTTTCATTCACACTTCCAAAAATGTTTTCCAACCACATAGTACGGCTGAAAGAGTCGTTGTCACCAACATTCGGCGACACTACCTGAGTTTTGAAATCTCGGCCTTACAGTCACGTGATTTGCACGCCCAGGGAGTTATGCTAAGATCCGGCCGCGTTAATGTATCTGGGTTTTGTGACAAATGTCTTGCTCGGCGATACTGTACTCCATGCACCTTAACGGTCCGCGTGATTCGGGTGTAATCTTAAGCTAAACGACGTGTCCGTTCTCGTGAGAAATGCCGAGATTTGAAACTCCGGTACAGTGTAGCCGAATGTTGGTGACAACGACCATTTCAGCCATAGTACGCCATGCAATCACCCCTACGAACACCTCATCCCCTTCTCTCTTGGGGTACCACCCCACCCAATTCCATCTGATTCCACCAAGTTCCACAGTGGCTACATACCCTGGTTGAGGAGTGGCTGCGTGCGGGAGTGACTGGCACAGAAGGAGCTGTACACTTTGAAGTGGTTTGCATAGTGAAGGAAGGACCCCGCCACCGAGAACAGCACGCGCTGTGGAGAGAAGAAACAAGCCAGTTACAACAGTGGCATAGAAAATATCTACAGCAATTGATCATCACATCAATACCATCACAGGAAGTCACAGTTTTGATGGAAGAGTGCCCAAAAGTCTGCCGACAGATTTTCCCTGCAGATTGGGTCAGGTGAATGATTTCCTGACACTCAGGCAAGTCAATAGGTATTACTGTCTTTGTACCTTTTTATTTCTTCCAGAAAACTTACTATGGGAAAATTTTGTCTCTGGTCAATGCTGTGCAGCGCCCAGTAACCAGTTCTACTCCTCCATATGAGAGGCGATGAGGGAGAAGAGTTTGACCCAAGGATGAAGTTCTTAGAATCATTCACCTTTCAACACCACACCTGCCCTCCAAAAAACTATTGCAAGCACGCTCTTTATCCATTGGACCAGAGGTCTAGGTGTAGGTTTTTCTTTTTGTTAAGGGTTCACAGATCAGACTATAGTCTAAAGTGGGTTGGGTTCTAAAGGATCACGTTTATTGGAGATGTTTCCTTCAGGTCAAGACTTTCGTTTCCCATCGTACCATTGTATTGGCAGTGGAAATCCGTCAGTCGAGCATATGGGCACAATTCCATGGCAGTAACACGTATGGGCAAACGAATAGTAATAAGTTTAGAGGCTTCATGAGACTTATGAGCCAGCGACAACAGGTGCTCAAAGACAATAACAATATCAACCCTGAGACACCTGAAACAGGGGCTGGGTGCAGAAAGTGCAGTGTGAATCGGATGAGAAACGCATCACAAGGCAGAGACGTTTACAAGATGAAGAACACTGTGATAGCAATGGCATCATTACAAGACTTCACAGTGCTTGTAGACACCCAGGAAGGCCTGTGTGAATCCAGTGAGAAACTCAGATAAGGAACATTGCGGCCTCAATGGCATGAAACAAGGACTTCAGAGCGCTGGTGGACATTCACGTGTGACACAGAGAAGCTGTCAAAAGTTACACAGTGCTCAGCAGTGACTGAAGATGATGGTTCATACAGTGTGCTGAAACAGGAACACTTGAATTTTGCTTCACTGACCAGAGACAAATCATACAACATCAACAACATCATAAATTGTCTGCAGTTTCTTACCCTCAAATCCTCAACCTGGCAGATGGTTTGGGCAGAGGAAGATGACGTCAGTAGGACAAAATGAGGCAGAGGATGAAAATTAGGCAACATGTCTTAATCTTCTTCTTTTAACTGCATTTTCATGTTATCAGTTACATCCAATTTAAACACAATATTTGTTTGTTTGTTTGTCCTAAGCAGTAGGCACTGCATTTGAGGACAATAAGACAATTTTGTCAAAGTCGAATAGGACGTTCCTCTAAATGATACCACATGAAGTTTATAAAACCCCGGAAATAAGACCAAAATGCTACTTTTTTTAAAGTTTGGGGATTTTCAAATATCTAAAATGAGTATTAAATTCTCCAGATTTACAACTATTTTCCCAAGCAACACACACACAGAACCCAAACTGAGATATATCACTGAAAATAGTGTGTCATGTGGAAACTATGTCTCAGGTCACAAGATATTTGCAATAGACGGAGCAACCAAAATGAAACACAAAACACCATCACTATTCAAACAGCTGGAGCCTGCATGAAATTTCCCGCCACCATTAGACTAAAACACAATCTGAGACGCTGTAGAATGATAGTAGGGCTGAAATGAACACCAAGAGGGGTGGGGGTGGTGGTGGTGGTGGTGGGGGGGGGGGGGGGGGGGGGGAGCTCGGTTTCCCCAGACCTCAAGAAGTCCGAGATGTGATGAGAAAAATGAGGACACTTATAGTCATGACATTAACCATCATTACACATCTATGTAAAGGTAAAGGTGTGGTTTTTTATAGCGACTTACACCCTTTGTCAGGGTCTCAAACCGCTTACACTTTACCCCCTGATCACTGGGCATCTTCATCAATCCTCACTGGTACCTCACAACAAACATAGTGACAGACATTTAAGACGCACACAGTCAGGTACCAGCACCAACTCCGCTCCCTGGGGAGTATTCCAACCCGATGCTGGCGCTTGGCCGCATACAAGGGTTAATCGCACAACACAATGCAACTGAAAGACAAAAGCCTCAAGCTCCAAAGATTCGCTGCTTACAACACAACCAGAGTGCAGACGGGAACACAACCACACGGCCACCATGTATGCAACATCGGACCGGACACATGGATGGGCATAATATCATCACCACTTTCCGTTTTGCCAATGCTCATGTGCAGTCTCAGCTAATACAAGACATTATGATATGATACAGTACGATATGATTCTAAACCATCAAATGTACAACAGGTACATCACATGGCTGTGCAATACATTAATACTTGATTCAAGAAAACGAAATAAAAATACAGACCATCATATGGAGGAAAAAACATACATTGTTCTGAAAACAAATACTGAATACAGATATTCCAATCTTTAGTAAAGTATTTTTATTTTTATGTTGGAGAGTCATAGCTGCCAATTGAAAAAAGACTTACGGGACTTCACTGTTCTCATCTTTGGCAGTACCAATATACTGCTCCTTCTGTTCAGGCTGGTGGAAAACTCTTGGTGTAGTGGGTTCAATGAGTACAGAAAAATTATGTGACCTTTGCACATTGGCTGGGTCCTTCAGAAAATAATAATCTCATGTACCCTTCCCTTGTCCTTCTTGGAGACATTCCCACTCCAACAGACAAAGCCAAATGTTAGAACCCACTCAGACTCCTTCCAAACTCATCCGCCATGTTGGGAACTACATGGGACTCTTCCCCAAGGTCATCACTTGACTGCTAAATTTCGAACAATGAGTCTGAGGAGAAAAGTGTGAGAGGAAGCAGCTGGGATTGGCCGCTATATAGGGACAGAAATGGAATATTGGAAGCAAGGGGCTGCGGAAGCCAGTATGGGGCGTCATGCATCAAAGACTACAGAACTGTGGCATTTTAAAGTGTCCTCAGAAATTGTAGCATGCACACTCCAAAAAAGCCTGCCTTGTTTAATCTAAAACCCCAATTGATTTTGTTTAATGACTAAATTTTGCTCTTTTTATTTTGGGTCCATTTTATGAAATCAAAACAAAAATTAAATAATACTTAAAATATCATCTGCGTGTTTTGAATTAGTTAGTAAAAAGTTTGAAAAAGTTATATAAAAAACTATTAAATTGTGTTCATAGTTATGCCAATCAATTTCTCTCTTTGAAGATCATTAAAAAAAATTGCAGGACAAACAATGCCCCACAACAGGCATGATGATGATTTTTTGTCTGTTTGTTGGGGGCTCCATGACAATCCACATCCACATGATGGGGTAAAAGCACAAAAACTACAAGGCATGTTAATCAACCCTATAGCTCCCGACATACTGGAAATAACTCTTCAAAATTTATCTGAACGCCACGCCAGCAGCACAGAGGAAACAAAGATGACAGGAACGCAAGACAGCCACTGGGGGGATTACGGATCCACTAGAGCATGCAGTCAACTCGGGTTAAAGAGTCGACCATAGCAGTAAATAAGTGTATCATTGTGTTTATTTGACCCCCCCCCCCCCCCCACCCCCCACCCATCACACTACCCCATTCCCACCCCAAAATCCATTCCAAATTTCAATTTATTAATGTTTATAAATTACTAATCCAGATTTCTACCGTCCCACGTCTGGAAAAGTCGGAACTCGCGCTACACATTTAAAGTGACGTCACGATAGTATTTACACGTAGCTGGTGGACAACATGGCCTAGACTACTACAAACGAAATTCCTATGAGTTACTGTTCTACGCCCACCGTTCTGTTAAATGGAAATGAAGAGGCAAAGAGTGTGCCGTTGCAAAATGTCCATTAAGAAAGTCTAATGGAGTGAACATCCATTGATTTGAGTAAGGTCGCCATGCTTGCGATTGCAACACTGCATCAGACCAGATTCAACTAACTGGTGGAGAGTAGACAAGCTTTTTAGACAAAATAATTCAAAGGAAAATTTCAGCAAATTCACCAAACAATTCAAGAGAGATGGATCAGCGGAGCAAGCCCAGACACCTGGGAGGACGACACATCCAAAGCACCGGCCACCCTGTCTGTCGTCTGCCTGTCCAGGTGTCCACGTCGAAAACGCGTTCAGCACTGCAGACGACGCAACCAACCCGTGAGATCAGAACTACAAAAAAAGCGCTGGAGGTAGTGGAAACGACCACCTGTTTGTCCAGGAGGACGACTGTTGGGACAAGAATAATGCCTTCTCGCACTGGAGACGCAGTGGTTATGAATTCGTACTGTGTTTTGACAGATGCCATCAATTAAATTTCAAATTTTGATCTCCCTTACAATGACGAAGCAAATACCTAGGGTCTTTGGACGAAGTGTAACGTCCGAAAATTGACGTCAGTATCTTCCTCTGCCGATTCGCCATCTCCATTGCTGCAGTAAAGCTCGCCAACGACAACTTTCTTTGCAAGCCACAGCTCTCGTAGCCGCTCTCCACAGCCACAAGCCACCGCCGCCTGCGCCGTGTCACGTTAAAAATCCGAATATAAAAATACATCCGAACAAGAGACTGTCATTGGTCGATATGAATAGATCTGATGTCACTTTCGTGCCACTAGCTAATTTCGCCATGCTCATTGGACAGTTGGTTCGCGCCTTTCTACATTTGGATTTCAGAGGGTTTCCCGATATCTATTAATAGTGGGGACGATTTTGTTGATCTCTGGCCATGTGTGAGTGTAACCGGAGATGGCCAGCACTTACAGACTCCCCGTGGTAACGGCCAGCTGAACTGTGAAAATAGGTCAACCCCAGCGTGGGCAAATACACTTGCAGTGCGAGAGAAGGGCTTGGAGGAAGAGAGACAGGGGGGGGGGGGACGGCACGGGGGGTGGGGGGGACGGGATGGGGGGGGGGGGGGCGTGATGGGGGTGGGGGGATAGCGGGACAGCAGCAGTCACACACAGTTGCGTCCCTTGCTTTGGGATTTCCAGATCTATTTATGTCTCTTGTTCGGATGTATTTTTAGATTCGGATTTTTAACGTGACACGCCACAGCGACCGTTTGGAGCCGCTACCCGCAGCCGCAGGTCACAGACCTGCTGCAGCAGCCAGTCCCGCCAGGCACGACTCCAGGAGCTCACGCCTGACGGCCAGCTATCGAGACCAGAAATCAAACGGCCCTTTTCAGGGCCAAAAGATTTTTAAAAAGAGAGAATACAATTGGTCAGAGGTATTGTCACGACTTATCTTTTTTACTCTTGTCAGTCCGACCCCGGCAACCCCCCATTTTTGAAAATGATTAAGGAACCCATTAACCTTTTTCGACAACATTCTTCACAGAAAGTGGTACAATTGCAGTCAGTGTCGATACTTTCGCAATCTATTTCCAGGTTTTCATTGCATTCATTGTTCGTCGCCATGCTTGCTGGTGAGAATAAATACTATCGTGACGTCACGAACTCGCGCAAGCACACGAAAAAGCTCAACGAATCAAATACATTTTTAAAGTTTTGGACAGCCGGGTTAGAACTAGCAGTTTTACAAAGCAATATCCTGCAAATACTTATTCGGGAAAAAAATCATCGATAGGTTTAATTATCTATCAATCATCTGCACACAGTACAACGTGGGCATGTTATAGTGGATCTGGAAAGGGTTAAAGCACAGCACAGCACATGGCCACAGGGAAGGCTATGACTGGATGCCTGCCTTGAAAAGGGCGATGTCCTCTGTGGAGAAGAACTCGGGCTCGCTGTCCACGGCACACTCCAGGCTGTGCAGGAACTGCTGCTGGAACTGGCCAATCTCCCGGATGTTGCCGAACAGCACCGCCACCTCGGCTGAGGTCAGCACTTTCTCCTCCTGCAGCGGTTCCAGGTACCGTCTTCTGAGAAGGTCCAGGTCCTGGGGATGACACAAGCGGTGGCCATCAGGGACTGGCTTGGGGCATGGGGCATGGGGCTTGGGGCATGGGGCTTGGGGCATGGGGCTTGGGGCATAGGGCTTGGGGTATGGGGTTTGGGGCATGGGGCATGGGGCTTGGGGCTTGGGGCATGGGGCTTGGGGCATGGGGCTTGGGGCATGGGGCTTGGGGCATGTGGCATGGGGCTTGGGGCATGGGGCATGGGGCATGGTGTTTGCGGCTTGGGGCTTGGGGCATAGGGCTTGGGGCTTGGCGCATAGGGGTTGGAGCATGGGGCATGGGGCTTGGGGCATGGGGCTTGGGGCTTGGGGCATGAGGCTTGGGGCATGGGGCAAGGTAGACGGGGTAGAGAGAAAGTTTGGAATCACTTCCTCAGGCGGGCCACACTAGTGGTCTGGTCCGAGGAGAGGGGTGCGGGGAAGACAATGTATAACCTGTGTGTGTGTGTGTGTGTGTGTGTGTGTGTGTGTGTGTGTGTGTGTGTGTGTGTGTGTGTGCGTGTGTGTGTGTGTGTGTGAAAAAGGGTGCACAAAGGCGCTATTAGCCGATTTTTTCCCCAAAACATTAATTACATTTGAAGCAGTCGGCATGGCGATGTGGCCGTATTTCGAGCTGAAACGCCCTAAATGACATGATATGGCCCGCCAGCTTTGCTATCTTTCCCACACTCCTCTCCTCGGATGAGTCCACTAATGCGGTTCGCCTGAGAAAGTCATTTCGAAAGTTTCTTTCTATGGTATGAGTCAATAAGTACTGTGGATTCGGGCGAAGGGGAGAGAAGTGGTCTAAGTCTGAGGTCAGGGGAGAGATAATCGATTTAGGTTTTGTTAAAAGAAGTACAGAAGTTCCAAGGTCAGAGGACAAAAACAACTGGTGACTGGTAAAGACCAGAAGCCGAGGTTATTAAGAAAGAAAAAGCTAAAAAGTCAATGTAAATCCTTGTGTGTGTGTGTGTGTGTGTGTGTGTGTGTGTGTGTGTGTGTGTGTGTGTGTGTGTGTGTGTGTGTGTGTGTGTGTGTGTTTGTGCGTGTGTGTGTGTGTGTTTGTGCGTGTGTGTGTGTGTGTTTGTGAGTGTGTGTATGTTTGTGCGTGTGTGTGTTTGTGAGTGTGTGTGTTTGTGCGTGCGTGCGTGCGTGCGTGCATGCGTGTGTAAAGGTTCTGATATCTGGAAATAGAGGAAGATGTGTTGGTGATGTTTTGGGTAGTGAAGATGGAGTTCACACAGAGAGAGAGAGAGAGAGAGAGAGAGAGAGAGAGAGGGAGAGAGAGAGAAAGAGAGACAGAGAGAGAGAGAGAGACAGACAGACAGAGAGAGAGAGAGAGAGAGAGAGAGAGAGAGAGAGAGCATAACGGAGATAATTATGGGAGAATGATGTTTAGAGACAAATTAGATTCTCAAACGAGCAGTAGGTGAGTCACTGATAATGGGAATAGAGGTCACACTACAGTGTGTGGTAGGAGATTCCCAGCCTAGGGAATAGAGGTCACACTACAGTGTGTGGTAGGAGATTCCCAGCCTAGAGGTCACACTACAGTGTGTGGTAGGAGATTCCCAGCCTAGGGAATAGAGGTCACACTACAGTGTGTGGTAGGAGATTCCCAGCCTAGGGAATAGAGGTCACACTACAGTGTGTGGTAGGAGATTCCCAGCCCAGGGAGAAGGAGTCGAGCTTTCTGGCTAACAATGAAGTGTAAAAGAGGGCAGCAGTCTCTCAAGGATGATAAAAGACAGGTTTGAAATTCCTAGCCGGAATTTTTTACTTTTTTTATTTGCTCACAACATGCACATACATTCAAAACTAATTAGCTACACAACAAGCCAGAGTAGGAAGAACACACACACACACACACACACACACACACACACACACACACGCATACACACACACAAATACACACACGCGAGCGCGCGCACACACGCGCACACATACACACACGCGCGAGAACACACACACACACACACACACACACACACACACACACACACACACACACACACAACCTTACCTTCACATACGCTCTCTCTGTTTCCACTAGTTCCATGATGATTTTGCGCATGCGCTGGGCGTCAGTCATGGCGCGGGGGGTGGAGGCCGGCTCTGAGGGGGGAGGGGGGATGGGACTGGGCCCCCGGCACATGGCAGTCACCTGCTCTGCACCCTGTGCACACAGACAGATAACCACGGTTGGTAAAGAGGCTATAGTTTAGACAAGATGGAAAGGAAGTGAAGCGCCTGTAAATACTTTTGTTTTGCTTTGGCAGTCGTAGGCGCTGAACCAACGCTAACGTAGTCTTACAGAGGCATTCTGTAAACCCGAGTCAGTAGTATACTTTTGCCGGTAGGCGAAATCTCTAGTTTACTAGAATGTTACAGAGGTTGAGATGCATCGTAGTTGTTCATCATGTATACTATTTCATGCACAAAACAGAATTACACGCATATATATATATATATATATATATATATATATATATACGACACAGGGTTGCAGCAAGTATGGCATTGTCAAGATATTTAAATAAACCCTGAATTTTCCCGTCCCGGGTATAGATGGATAGAATGTGATACAGTTATGGCACAGCTCCTCTCAACTTCAGGGAATAGTCGAAGCCATAAAACCCAGCAAGATTACTTGGATGAGTCCATAAAGCCTCCCATTAAAACGCCATATTCTCCTGAGTGGAGGAAACAGAGCTTTAGAGGTCGATTATTTTCAAGTGCACTCTCTCAACATCTTGAGGAGTGTAAGACGACAGAAATCTTCCAGCAATGTCTCAAGATCCACTTCTTTGCACTGCAACGTTGACCTCTGTGCTGGGCGACTGTTCATTTCCCGATCTACCACTATTGATGGAAGTTTTCTGCATACGGTCCCATTGTAAAGTTTGGAGTGCTTGTTATGGACCAACTCCCTGAGAAATCTCCTTCACTACAGAGCAATAAAGACCGTCGATCAGTTCGTTTCAGCTATGGCAACATGGAAAGCAAAAGAACAAATGTTCATAGAAACTCATATCTGTTCTTTCTGCCATCCCTTCCCCTGCCTGCGGGGCTATGTAAGGCCAAAGACTAAGATCACTAGATCTGGTCAGAGCGAAAGCAAGTCAAGTTTCAGTTTCCCTTGTCACCTTGTCATTCGACTTTTAATAAGAGAGGTGGGGATTTATTCTTATCCCAAATGCAGTTCACAGATTAAAAGCGAAAGAGTCTAACTGCAGCTGCCTCATCATACAAGATAGCAGTCTCTAACTGCGAGGTATTGGAGGAGCCAGTTCATGGAGGTGTACTGAAAGAACTATGCCAAGCACACTGCCTACCTTGATGAGGGCGTCAATCTGTTCAACGGAGGCTGTGGTGTCCTGAGAATGCCTGCCAGGTGAGGAGTTCTTGCTGCTTGTGTCCATTAGAGAGGCTGGAACATGTAAACCATGGCAACTGTACAGCTGCTGTTGTGTGGCTCTGTCTCATGCTCGAGCGTGTGACAAGAGTGATGAGAATGAAGGACATTTTCCCAGTGATAATCATGGTTCTGTTCTCAACCTTTCTGGCTGCATTTATCCTGCTAACAGCTGTGTCGTATCTCATTTCCTGCTCTCTCTCTCTCTCTCTCTCTCTCTCTCTCTCTCTCTCTCTCTCTCTCTCTCTCTCTCTCTCTCTCTCTCTCTCTCTCTCTCTCTCTCTCTCACTCTGCATACAGTTCACGATGTCCATATACTAGTTCACTTCCACACATGCATTAAATATGAGATGGGATTGGATTAATGAGGTTTCATGGCCTATCAACGTTTGCTGACTATGTGAGACCACTTCTTTTAAAAATCACTACAGCCGGTTAGAATATGAGCATGTTTAAGTCTCAAGAGATCTGGTGGGTCCATTCTTACACCTAATCCACAGTGGAAGCATCACTTTTAAGAAAATGACCCCCAAAAGAAGTTTCTCTACAACGTTTTTACCCTTCATTTTTCCTGCCCCTCTCTATTTCTCAAGTATACGTGGCCAATGAGAATGAGCCTGAACCTATTAAATTATTCACAGGTGCTGTATACTTCACTTAAAACCTCCAAAAAGATTACAATTTCGTGAGTTACTGATATATGACAGACACATAACCAGCATAAAAACAATCATCATTGTCATTAAAGTGAACATCTATCCTCCTCATAATTTTTATCATCATCATCACTGTCACTCACTACCCTCACCACCAGCACCATCATCATCATCATCGCCACCACCACCGTCATCATCACCACCACCCAACACCACCACCTACCACCACCACCATCACCACTACCACCATCGCCGCCGCCGCCGCAGCCACCACCATCACCACCACCACCTTCCTCCTCCTCCTCCTCCTCCTCCTCCTCCTCCTCCTCCTCCTCCTCCTCCTCCTCCTCCTCCTCATCATCATCATCATCATCATCACCACCGCCACTGCTGCTGTCGCCGCCGCCATCACCACCATCGCCACCGCCGCCACCACCACCGCCCTCATTCACCATCCTTCCCGTCATACTCACCTGGTGTGGCAGATCGAGGTCGTTCCTTCACTTTCTCTCTCTCCTTTTCCTTTTCCCCCGCACTGTTCTCCCCCACTGGGGCAGGCACCGTCAGGTTGCCCAGGGTGCGTCCAGACAATCTGGGCTGGGTAGGCGGGGGAGGGGGAATCACCATGTTGGTGATGAAGGCATCGGCTTGCTGGGTCAGAGCGTCACCATGAGGGGGCAAGGTGCGCAGGGAGCGCACAGTCAGGAAAAGGGATCTGGACTCGTGTAGCAGCGTCTCTATGTAGACCATGTCCAGCTCGGACACCACTTTGGAGTTGATGACCAGAATCTCGTCTCCCACCATCAAACCTGGAATGGTCAAATGTAGGGTGAAAGTCCCTGAAGTGACGCACTGCATGTGTTAACATAGTTATGTGTAGGGATGAAAGGCAGTACATAGAATGAGAGTTTTGGCCACTTTGTAAGTGCTGAACTCTCCTCCCCTTCCTGCCACCATCTTACCAGACGGCAAACCTAGCTGTCTTCTGAGTCCCAGCTGATCCTTATCATGTTTCCCTCCACTGCCTCATTGTTATAAATTCAGTGGTCAAGTGAATCTTGGGGGAGTGAGCAACCATATATTCCCCACATGAGGGATAACATTAGGACAACGAGTTTGAGTTCCAGTGGGAAAACTGGAGATCTAGCCCAGAGTTCAAGAAACGTGCACATCATAACTGAGAGAAACGTGTCCCTGATTTTTCTGTTGAAGTCATGGGAACTATGCTTTTCAGAGGCCATTGGAAGACAACCATCATGGGGCTATGATATACAAGCAAAGGTATTCCAAAATGCGGTTAAAAAAATTACAAATATACTTTTGGTGCTAGCTGTAATCACACAGGAGTAGGCAGCAGATTTGGGACGAAAAAACAGGCAGTGCCTGGAATTGAAAACGGATTTATAACTAGAACCGACTGATTGGAAGTTGTGTAAGATTACAACAATCACTTTTGAAATCACCGGAAATAACTTTTGGATACCTCTTATTAGCATATCATAGTCCTGGGAACCCCGTCTCTGATATACACGACTGTAGTATCTGATAAAACATCAGGTTTTATGCCTTCTGTCATCAGGGCCGATGCAAGACTACACCATCAACAGGCACTGTTCATGGAGGGAATGATGCCACTTTTTAATCTCCATATCGGATACACTGCTAAATAAAACTTTCTTCCAGGAGAATAATGCCCGAAGAGAGAATGGAGATACAATGGGAATCCTGCGGATTAAAAAAACAGGCATTTCCAACACAGACTCATCGTAGCACTCAACGAAGCCTGGAAGATCCCTATGTTACCTGCATTCCATATTGGGGGTGACATTTTCATCATTTTAACTGAATCTGGCAGTTGCAGTCTGAGCACATTTTGTCCCCAAGGGGCAAGTACGTACCTTTTTTGTGAGCGATGGAGTCAGTCGTGACATCACAAACATAGACACGGAGCTCATCGTCCCTGTCAGTGTCCTCCGCAAGTTCCGCTTCCACAGCAAAGCCGAAGACTCCAGTCTTGCAGGGTCTGGTCAGCTCCAGCTGGAACAGCGTCTTGGCACACACCTCGATGGCCTCGTAGCGCTGCAGGCAGGGGAAGGTTTACATTGGAACCAGGCTGCACTTGCAGACAATCTCTGGCGAGGATGAGTAGATTTACAGACATATATATATATATATATATATATATATATATATATATATATATGTGTATGTGTGTGTGTGTGACCAGCCACGACAAAACCAGTGCTGTCGATTTTTGGAGAAAATAGGGTTTTAATATTTTTTAATTCTGCATTCATTTCTGTTTGTTTTGATATAAGAATAAACAGTGTGAGTTAATTAGAATAGGAGTTACAGGCATTTCAAGTTGGGTACTGAAGCAGCGGTCATTTTGAAAAAACGGTCTCAGAAGATTTACCCTCTTCAGACATTAAAAACCTTAGCAAAGGTATTTCAAACTCTGTTTCTAAAAATTGCTGACATTATTTTTCTTCGACATCACAGAGCGGGAACGCCAAGAGAGTGGCCTTTCTAACGGTATGTAACATGAAGGGGTTCTGCAAGGGTTTAGGTGTGTTTATTGCGGCTAAAATGAGGCAATTAACATTAATTACAGGGAGCTTTTGAAACAATACATAACACAAAAGTCTTTATTTTACCATCAAAATATAATTCTTCAACATGTTTCTTTTACTGGCATGATAGTTTGAACCATGTAGAATCTACTTTTATCAAAAAGTGAAAATCACCCAGATTGACCCTCCCTGCCTTTTCTCAGACTTAGCGCAAAAGAGGGCCGCACGACTTAGCACTGGTTTTGTCGTGGCTGGTCACATATACATATATATATATATATATATATATATATATATATATATATATATATATATATATATATATATATGTGTGTGTGTATAGATCAATGCTGCAAATGGATGAGACCTAATCAACAGCAGAAAATGAAGTCCGAGTTGATACGTTCCTAAGGTTACATTCATTGTAATCTATACATCCTTCTCCTGGATTCTCTTCTCGTCACAATCATTATCAGCAACAACATCACAACTACTGCCATAGTCAGATATCTCAACTCTACGACTGAAATCTAAAACGTTAGAGCGTAAAGAAAAGATATTAGTGTATTATTGTTAGTGGATTTTTAGTTATTAATCTGAGCAAACACAAAATAAATGACACACTGCAACAGAAACAATTAAAAATCATACCTATTTATTGCACTTTCACAGACCACAAACAGAAAATAAAGTCACGAATGAAACCCACTCTCTGGAACACCTTATAACAATAAAAAAGCAAAAAATAATTCTCACGTACAAAATAGTTTGCCCACAACAAAAGTAACATATGGCTGGAGACGATCGATAACCCTACATCAGCTGTTAAGCCTTGGCTGCGGGGCTTTCAAGGCCTGTTCCAGTAGCTCGGTGGCCCATGCAGCCAAAGAGGCTACCGGGGGGGGGGGGGGGGGGGGGGAGAGACAGGGTCAGAGTATTCAGATCAAACCCTGCATTCAATTTTTTTTATGTCTTTGCCTTACTAAAGCACTACAATGCTGTGCTTCTTGATAGGGAAACGGGTCCTGAAGACCTAAAGACATGCATGCATGCTGGGAGGCGACAGGACACGCACCAGGCGCTTCACAATCTCGTGTCTGGCGGGAATCAGGAAGCGGTCGTCCTTGGCACCCAGGGCCCGAATTCGGACGTAGTGGCTGCGGGCGTCCAGCTGCCTCCTGGCACACACGCTCTCCAGCAAGCCCTGCACAGTGGTGGCCCGGTCCACTCCCACAAGCAGTGTCTGGAAGTCATAGGACTGCACTCACAGTGAACAGCTAACTCTCGTCACTGCCGTACTCACAGATACACCTCGACAGTCGCCATGAAGTCACACTGAAAGTCGTGTGTGAAGTCTGGGCGCTGCCTCTCACATAGACACACATAGAGAGTGCCGTAGTGGTTCAAAGAAAACTCTCCTGTCTCTCACTCAGAGATATCTAATTAGATGATGCTAATACTACACTTAGCCTAATACAGTTCTGAGTACATTCTCTTCACTAGATCTCACACAGGCACCCCCAAAAACTAATTCTCTCACAATTATTTCTGCTAGAGAGATGGGTCGTGACCAGCTAGTCAAACGTATTCTTTCGCATGGCCCTGAAACGGTTCATTAAAATCATGAACAAATACACTTAACTAGCTGGTCACCAGCCATCCTTCAAGTAACTGTCACAGTCCAACCCTGGCACTCTACCTCTTTATACAATTTTATCTGGACAAATAATTATAGCTAACTAATAGTCTGCATGGCATGGTTAATTCACTGCAAATTTTCTTCACAGCTATTCACACGGCGCACTTAGGTTCAGCCAAATAATAAATAGCCACAGGAAATTATGGGTCTCCCAAGCCATTCCCAGAGTTACGGCATCCTCACATTTAAGAAAACTCCCCTTAAAGCCACAATCCGTGTCAAGCTGAATTTATAATTTCATAATTGCAGAAACCCTCACAACCACATCAAAATATCCTCACATCATCTCTCCAAGTTAATGTCACATTCACAACCACACTCACAGTCACACTCAGTTACACTCACACTCACACTCTCACTCAGTCACACGCACTGTTGCATGCTTTGGAATATCATATCAGCAGCCTCGCACAACCAGTTGATGTCTGTTCAGAGTAGCTCTCTCGATCTCACTTGCAGCAATCTAAACACACAGTCACATTCTGTAGCACCTAACCTCTCCACAATGAAATATACACACGTCACTATTTTCACCGCAACATTCAGCAAAGGCAAATTCTCCTCGCAATCATCCTCAGATATAGCGGCTGCACTCACTGTAACTTACACTTCAATGAGACATTGACTCAATAGCAGTCTCTCCTCACAGTTGCACCCAGATCAGGTTTTTGTCACAGTCACTCATAATTACACTTTAGCATGTCTCCTTACAGTCACTCAGAGGACGCAGCAACTTACAGATCAGAATATCACAAACATAAATTACACAAAAAGTATCATCATTAGGTTTAGGTTTAGTCTGTGAGCAGTCAGTATGATGAAAAGACAATAAGAGAAACCGTTGTCAATTATTTGCTACCTGTCACCACCAACAGGATAGACAAGTTTAGCAGTCAATTCATTACAGATCAATTATTTTACTGGGGAAAAGCCAGAGTTTCTCATTTTCTGCCAATGACTTTGTCACTCAATAAAAACAGCCCAGTATTTCCTCCAACAGAAACTCAGTACCGCTGCACATTCCTGTTTTTCTTGGGCCAGAAATGCGATATCCAATGCTGCGCAGTGGATGTGTTTGCACTCTACAACACTCCCTCCCCTCTGTGATGCAGGAGTGATAATATTTCCCCGGCAGTCCACGGTCCACCTAAACAAGAGCTCGGCCTTGATGATTGATTTTCCCCTGAGGCCTCGTAGCTAAGCCAGCCCTGGCAGCAAGAAAATGCAAGGTACACAACGGAAGCCGTGTTCCATGAACAATAGAATAGCACAAAGCCTACGAAGGAGACATATGCTCTCCAGCTACAGGAGGCAATTCAAAGAGGTATTCTTGGACAGTTGTGATAGTAAAAAAGACTATGTACCTGGCTGATTCAAAAGTCCCTGTATTCTTGGACCATACTGCTATACAAAGAAACTGCATTCTTGGATGGTGGCAACCCTCCACAGACACAACACAGCAATTTCAGATTACTTTCACATGCCTGCGGAGGCCCTCTAACATTGACACCAGGTTCTGGATCCACCAGAGCCACCAAAGGAGCAGAATAAGATCTAAGTACAGCTTTCATCATCACATTTTCCATCTACGGATTTTTTTTTACAACCTCTACATTAAAATCAGCTGCATTTTCATTCTCGGTTAATTTCGTCCACTGCCCTCAAAAGTAGAGTACTTTCACAACTCACTTCCTTGTACATATACATGTGTGTGAAGATAAAGGCAAAGGAACACTTTTTTACATTGTGTTTACCCCCACTGATGGGTGCTCAAACCTCACACTTTTACCCCCTCGTCATTGAGCTACGCATTTTATCACCCCAACATCATCTAAACTCCCTAGGGGGAGCATATACTCCCTCATTTCACATCTTTATATTATGTGCCAGTGAAGAAGACTTTGTGTTCAACAGGCAATGACTACCGTATTATATTCGTCTGTATTCGTTTTTAATACGCAGGACAGTAACTGTTGTAATCACTGGGTAAATTCGTAACTTACTCGTAGGAGCTTTTGCCATCCCACTGAATGTCCTCAACAGCCAAATGACACCAGTGGACACCCAGCAAAACTGCAACCACAGAAGACCACAGCAACCACAGAAGACCACAGCAACCACCCTTCCTGTACCGAGACCTCGATCTGTCAAGGGAGAAGCAAGCCTACCTCCTTGTTGGGCAGTGTCACTTGGGACATGCTCTCCGTCCCATGACTGGAGTCGCCATGGCAACTGTCTCCAGCGCTCTTGTCCTGCAGCAGGCTGTCTGAAGACTCTGAGGACTGGTTGCCATAGTGACTTCGCTCATTGTTTACCTTTGGGCCCGGCCTGGAAACAGAAAGGCAGAGAAGTTAAGTGTTATTGATTTTCTGCGTTCCTTAAAAAAGGCCCATTGCTATAACTTGTAGAAGAGACACTTGCAGGGAGATAGTGAACACACAGTTAAAGAAAGAAAGAAACCTTGCCTCTCTGAAATATAATAAAGTTCATGGTAAATTTTGCCCTAAGATGTCTTTATTTGTCAACGTCGTCGTCGTTGTTATCGATGTTGGTATTGCTTTGTAGGGTTTTATTAACGCTGGGGGAATATATAGAGAGGATCCTGTAAATATTCATTACGTCAATTCCTGTGTGATTAGAGCGATTAATTTGGCAACTGCTCGAAGCGAAGCGCTTTGAATTGGGACTCAGAAAATTATGAACAGATAAGCCGTCGTTCATAGCAAAACCACAGAGATGAATGTCTGTCCCAACAAAAACAATCTATTACAACGATAAGAAGTTTTACGGGAAAAGTGCAAAGAAAATATGTTCAGACTGCACATTCTGTTTGAAATAATATTTTTTCTTTATTATATTTTGATTGCTCAGAAAAGTGAAACTTTGTCTTTGGAGTAGATTTATGAGCTGCTCTCGATACTGAACGAGAAAAGGTCCCCATTCTGAACATAGTCTCAGCCACGCTGAATGGAAGGTCCCGTGACCTTGATTTTGTGACGTAGTACATTACCAGTGCGACTCATTCTGTAGTAGTCGGTGTTTTTAAGTATATGTGAACATATCCTTGAATATTGCATGAAAAACAACCCTAACTTTGCAATTTTCCTTAAAACGAAAAAACGTAAGACTGAAACAGTGAGAACCGCACGAGATTTCCAGTAGTTTCGGACTAGCCACATTTTTTCGCTTTAAACTTTTTATCGGCATACTTGTTTGCATTTATAGAGACGGACATTCATCTGTATGTTTTTTTTCCCCAATGAACGATGGCAGATCCGTTTGAAAAGTGTCAGTTCGAGTCCTCATTAGGCCTTGTCGCTGGCCAGAGCGCCATGATGCGAACAACTACTTATTTAAAGGATTACCGGAAACACCCTATGGATTGGTTTGGATTGCTTTGGATTGGTTTGGATTGGTTTGGATTGCTTTGGATTGGTTTGGATTGCTTTGGATTGCTTTTGGTTACTTTGGATTGCTTTTGGTTACTTTGGATTGCTTTTGGTTACTTTGGATTGCTTTTGGTTACTTTGGATTGCTTTTGGTTGCTTTGGATTGCCTATCCACAGTCTGGGAAACCCGCCGCAGGTGCTGCAGTCGTTGATAATGAAAATGACGGCGGTGACAGTGAGAGCAATGACAGCGTTGACAACGATGACAATTATTATGCTAATGGCATGTGTTTAAAAAAGAAGAAAAAAGAACAACAACAACAACAACAATGACCATGATGACAACCAACCATAAACACAACTGTGTGCACATTGTGGAGGGCTCGTGGAGTTCTGTCAAGAAGCTTGGGGTATCCTCCAAGGACACAGTAACTATACGTCCAAAAATCACAAAATGGGTCTGTCTTCTCACGTTTTCAGCCTCCCAGTCCCCGGGGACTTTCTAAAGAAGCGGTGCTTCCAAAAACTCAGTAACCACTCCCGATGTGAGAGATGGAGTTTGCCAAAGAGACGCTCTCCATTCATGCGCTGACACCAGTCATTTCTCCGCTACAGCAGCCGTGTATTGTATGCACAGCAGCCGTGCCTTGTTTTGACTGGTTCCGTTGTCACAAACTTTCACCTTTTCTCCAAGCTGCCGTTTTCACCTTTGACACCAGCAAGTAGTCTGTTCGCTTTCTGTAACCAAAAACAAATCTTTCATTAATCGGGGAAGTGATCGTCCCAACTAGGGGCCTGCATCAACAAATCAGAAGGGAAAGATTTCATGCCGTCCGCGAAACAGGAGCCTCCATCAACACTTCATTTATCACCGTTGATCACGACAGGCCGAGAGACTCCAGCACAATCTTCCAATCAAACTTGTCACCAGAAACTCACGCCTGGCTGCTTCAGACAACCTTAGCAGCAGAAGGCCCGTGAGGTCGTGAAGATGTATCGTCTGATCTCAAACGTCACCACAGTTGCAGTCCTGTCAGCCAGCGGCCTCGCATGACAGCAAGATGCATTCGCTTTGCCACTCGCCCCACCATTAACATGATTTCCACAGGGGCTTGCTCTCTACAATTCCACAGCTCTGCTTGCAGAGCAAGGGAGGGGGTGAAGTGCTCAAGAGTAGTGGGGCGGAAGGAGGGGGGTGGGGTAAGGGGAGAAGGATGGGGTGGGATGCTTCTACTCCCACTGTCAGGCTTGAGAGCGATACAGATCTCTGGGGAAATAATCCTTGACAAGACGTGACCTTTCAGAGGTTGTAAAACGTGAGCATAACCGAGACAGCGGTGCCTCAGAGGACGACCAAAGTCTCAAGAGAAATGTCTCCCTCTTTTCGTTACGCATTCGAGAAGGCGTCCGCTACAGACGTCAAGTCGTGATTTCGCTTGCTCTGGGCGCGACGATCTTCACTACTAATTCATCGGCACGAAGCGATGGAGAATCGCACATTAAGGAGCTTGACTGAAATGTATCCCGAAGGAAGGCGCCGTACAACTTGCAGTACACAGTTTCTCCGCCTCAGACGTCTCCACACGACCTCAGCGCGAGAAATTCCGACGTCCTGATGAATGATCAGGAGGCAGCAGACACACGTCGGCAGTTAGAAGGTGTGAGACTCGACTGTCACTCTCGGAATGTATCGGCACGCTCTGTCGCCCAAGAGCGTAATCAAATCCAGACCATCAGTTCGTGATCCCTAGGCACACTACAGGGACATACTGCAAAAGGTTGAGAGCTTGAGCTTCGACAGCTAGAGAGAACGCAGGCTCCCTCCACCAAAATGCCCGCTCTTTCTGTGTGGATGCGCGTGGAATGTGTGATGAGCGCGGGCAGACGATGTGCTACTCCTCCCAGACCACTCACAAATCCCGGGCCATGGGCCATTGCTGGGTACTTCCCCCTCTCTCCCCCCGGCCAGCCATCAACCGTCCCCGCTTCATCGATCCAGGCTGGGGGAAAGGCGCGCTGAGGAAATCCATAATCTCTACTTGCATCTCCGCACAATGACTTTACACTTGGGTTCCCGGACAGATTTCGACCAGGGAGCCGGCTAGCCTTCCGAACTCTGCCTGAAAATTCTGGTAACTAAAGCTGATATTTCCATTCCGTTCCAGTGGTTCTTGTGGCCCGTCTCCCCTCGATAATCTTGTCATACGTCCTCGCCTCCTCATAAAAGCAGCGGGCCACGCTCCATGAGACACACACGTCCAAGCTGTCAAAGCAGACTCATGACTGCCTCACCCCTAAAGCTAAACCCTTCAGGCGAAGTTGCCTGACAGTGTTTTTCGTTTCATTGGACAGCCTCATCAAAGTTTCAGTGTTCACAACTGTGTGTCCTTGAAGCCGAACGCTGAAGCCCTTTTCATTAACTTTTTTTTAATCCTCCATTTAATGAGATTAAAATCAATGCCTGGATATTAAAAAGAAAACTCGTCGCCATTTTGTCGCCTCACAGAAGACCGTTCACCAAGTTTACAGCCCCTGAGATGTTTCCAATTTTACTAGCCTTATTCAACACAGAAAGGTCTTCACAAAAGAACTTCTTTTCTCCTTCAGAATTACAAAAAATCCTGATGATAAAGATTTCAAAGGCAGGGTCTTGGACATGTCTATTTTGGTAGCACCACGAGGCTGATGAGGACGATATTCTTGGCAATTTTCATTAGCCTCTCATTCGAGCAAATTGCCTCCCAGAATTCCCGCCCAAGCTGTGGCGAGGAGAAATGTGTCTGTCAATAACATTGTCGAGCAGGGCACAATTTGCCTGATTGCTGGACATCATCGGATTGCTGGCATTTAATCGATACTAGGAACCTCATCTGTCCTTCACTGTAAGTGTGGGGACTCGTGGCTGGAAGGATGGTCATGGCGGAATGAACGATGCAACTCGAACAGTTCGGAGGTCATTCAAAACCCCGATCTGATAGAGGCAGTTCATTTAGTTTCAAGCAGGGGTCTTGTGTGTCTGTGGCTATTAATCAAGGTCCCTCCAGGATGAAATTGGAATTAGTTATGTGTGCGTCGACTGTGTCATAAATGTAAGCATATGATGAGCTGCTTGAAATAAAGAGACTCGAGTCAAGAGATCCAGTCACAGTTGTATCTCCAGGCTATACTATGCTTGGTGTGTGTACATCTTTTCACATCCATGCATGGGCAAATTGAGCACGTTCCCGATCAAAAGTGTGCACGATGAAAAACTCGCTAAGCACAGCACCAAACAAGCTACATCGCATAAATGGGTAGATGGATAGGTGAGTGGGTGGCTGGTCGGATGAGTGGGTGGATGGATGGTGGACAGACGGACGGACTAACGGACTAACGGACGGACGGACGGACAGACGGACGGACGGACGGGCGGACGGACGGACGAATGGATGGACGGATGGGTGAATCATCGAAGCTTTAAGGTCTCTCAATCAGTCTTTGTAGCCTATGTCCTGCAATTGCCAACGCAAATCACTGGTAAAATCAATTCACTGTAACCCATTTCTCTAGTCATTTGCCTTGTATGAATCTGAAAAGGAGATGCAGTGTCTATTGTTACTCCAGACTCACAGGGGGACAAACTAATGTCAATGATTGGAGGTCACATATAGAGAGAGGGTATATTCATACTGATTTATCCCTACTGAGGATATGCCATAAAGTTTCTTTCCCTGTTGACTCTGCAAGAAGAGTTTATGACAAACATAATCAATATCAACCACGATTCCTCTGAGACTCTCACTACATAAAAGTATTGTTGAGGAGTGGTGCCAATCTGTGATTCGAGGACTGCTGATACATATTTGCCAGTAACAACTCCCACTGCTGCCAAATGGCGATTCAGGGACTGAAAATCAGTTTCATGCGATTACCTTTTTCCTTCACAATTTTATGCTAAAGTCACAAGATGCAACACATAAAGGAAATATAAGAACGGTTGTTTGTGGGAACAGTATATTCACAACGTGTTCATCCGACAGTTACAGTGGCAAAATCTATCTGACTTTCAAGCGCTCGGGGTTATTCTCCATGCTAGAAGAACTGTTATCGGTTAACACTTGACTGCAAATATCGACTGAAAAACTAGGGAGGGAGCCCTGGCGTTTTTGGTGATAAATGTATCTCCTTACAATACGTAAGACACACTTTACTGCAGAGTTCTATCCAGTTGCATCAAGCAATCAGTTACAGCTTGACAGAACTATCTGTGTGTTGCACTTTTGATTGAGATAGGCCTCAATTTGTCTGCATGGGGCGACACTACATTCAGCAATGCTCTCTTCCCTTTCTCCAGGTACGAGATCGTAGGAACCAGAGCGACATACAACACTGCACAATCCTGCTTGAGTTAGTTTTTCCGTTCATCATTCTGTTCTGTTTGGATGGCAGTGAATATCAGACAACCCATCAGCACACTAATGCACTGACAAGGAAGCGAACAAAAGGTCAGACAGACCCACTGACTTCAAATTGATCTTGGCATCAGTGACGCGAGTGATGTGAATACTACAGCACAGCTGTGATTATTGACAGGCATGCGAGGAAACTCCATTGGAGCCACACACACATTTGATTCATATACTGACACAGAACAAGGGGGGAAAGTTTAACATTTCACTGTGTATATTGTGATACTACGGCGATAAAACAAAACGTGTTAGACAGCTCATGCTTAATGTCAGCCTCTGAGGAGAAATTCAAATGTGCAGACTTCAGTGGCAGTCTAAAGTGGTCCTGTAGAATCACTTATTAAACACGCACTATTTAAATATCAAGTAGAAAAAGTCTTGATCCTCATCCAGATGGCAATCTTCTGTGTGACCAAGGAAACTATGATGCATGTCATATAAGAATTAGTGTTGCAC
>JAWQFJ010003054.1:62500-75000 GCA_034096865.1 Theodoxus fluviatilis
AGTGCAACGACCGGATCCAGTTCTCCAGGTCGATCTGTGAGGATGCCTGCGGAAAGAGTCACGTGGAATGCTGTAAACGGCTTGCCAAGGAGCTTGCACTTTCTCCTGCTCTGTCAGGAGATGGAAGTTCAGACAATGGGAGTTGGTTCCATCTCAAAGGCAATGGACGGTGAAAAAGATCAACGTTCACGCAATGCAGAGTGATTCTGTCTTGGAAGAAGTGGGTGGGGAGAGGCAGAGAGACAGACAGAGAGACAGACACAGAGAGAGAGAGAGAGAGAGAGAGAGAGAGAGAGAGAGAGAGAGAGAGAGAGGGAGAGAGAGAGAGAGAGAGGGAGAGAGAGAGAGAGAGAGAGAGAGAGAGAGAGAGAGAGAGAGAGTGAGAGAGAGAGAGTGAGTGAGAGAGAGAGTGAGAGAGAGAGAAAGAAAGTTGGAGAGAGAGAGAGAGAGAGGGAGAGAAAGAGAGGGAGGGAGGGAGGGAGAGAGAGAGGGGGGGTAGGGAGAGAGAGAGAGAGAGAGAGAGAGAGAGAGAGAGAGAGAAAGTTGGAGAGAGAGAGAGAAAGTTGGAGAGAGAGGGAGAGAAAGAGAAGGAGGGAGGGAGAGAGAGAGGGGGGGGGGTAGGGAGAGAGAGAGAGAGAGAGAGAGAGAGAGAGAGAGAGAGGGGGGCAGAGAGAGAGAGAGGGAGAGAGAGAGAGACAGACAGACAGAGAGAGACAGAGACACAGAGAGAGCGCAAAATGCAATAGTTATTCCACGAAATATAATCCATAATCAATAACACACTTTAAGACGGTAGAAGCGGAAAAAATTATTGAAGATATTTATTCATTTCAAATTGGGCATTCTAACATAGCAAGCATGCAAAATCCTCCTCTTTTAAAGAAACACGTAGAAAGGGACTGTCAATCCTTACCAGTATAAACATTTGAAGGCAAATATTGCAGGAAATGCTTCACAAATCTTACCTGCATGAGGTAGGCATCTCCAAACGCTGTGCTCAGAGCAAATATGTTGTCTCGCTTTGGGTGTTCTGGAACTGCCTGGGCTATGCCCCCTTCTATCACTGCAAGGAAGAATTTCCCCTTGAAGTAGCACTAGCCTGGAAGAATCACCCTTTTCTGAGGACAACATCCTATCAAATTATCTGTATAAAACCTGCATTCTGCCATCCTCCCCATAGTGTCATATTTTGATCATCTTCAATAAAGCTTTCTTTCCTTCAAACCTGGTCACGTTTCCATATGGCTTGAACATTAAGAGTGACATGATGAAAGACAACATGCTGTCAGAAGTAGGCAAAATAATCCTGTGTCTTATTAGAAGGCAGACTAGAAATACACATTTGTTTTGGCTCCTGCCGACACCTCATGGAGTTTCATTGTCCTAGAGAGTCCTCTGATCCACTGTTTAGCACGTTTATGCATGTTACAAAATGTACATTTATACAGAGTTAATATTCTAGGCCATGCTAATAAAGATTTCATTCACTTACAGCCTTAATTTCCCATTGAAATTCAAGAAACATTTTATAAACCTTCATGACATTTGCACTGTATCCATTCTTCAGGGAATATGCAGTGCTCAAACAGCATTTAACAGCGAAAATTTACCGGTCAAAAGCAAAGCCAGAGGTCACATGAGAAACAGTTTATTCAGTTCTTTGTTTCAAATACCCCCTAGCACAAGAATCCAGAATGTATGCACACAGCTCAACATAATTTCAGGCAATATTTGCTAATTAGGCAACATATATGTAATAGTCCACTCATTCAGACTGCATGAGAGGCTTTGTCTCTATAATTAATTAAACATCTTAGATCTTTTGGAGAAGAATTTACACGTCTAGTACAATGAAAGTATATACAAGCAATAATAGTGAATCTAGAAAACAAATGCACAAAAAACCACACCCACCATACCTCATCCCATCACTGTAAAAGTCAATCCTTGGTACCTCTCAAATTTCAGGAATAATTCACACACACGCAAAATCTAGGTTTAAGTATATTACTGAATGGTCTAAACAAAGAATTTTAAAAAATCTACATGTAGAGAAGCAAGCCATGATCTTACCCAGGATGTGTCGGGGAATGCTGTTTTCTGTGATGGCGCTTTCTTCATCACAGTCGAAGAAGAGGAGGGTGGTTCCTTTCAGACACACCCAGTAGCGCTTCCAGTTGCGCTTGGTGGCCAGCTCTATCTTCCGCTTCTTGTGAATCAACCAGTTCTTCACAACTAGCCATCTGGAAGAACACAGCGCATAATGGTCAAGTAATGGATTCCTTCAAGTGATAAAAAATGACAAAGCCAAGCATGAAGATGAAGCCACTACTAATAAAGAAGTCTACACGAGCCATTTCTGTCAAAGCAGAGTGGATATGTAATCCTTATCATGACAATGATGGACGTCTTTTTCTGAAGTTCCCTAATTCGCCATACCTCACTGTCAGCCTAGATCCGTAAAGTATAACCAGGCATTCATCAAACAATGAAGCTTAGTGAAAAGGAAAATTTTCTTCCATCCTTTTCAACTACAATAATCACCTCCAATCCATTCACCATGAAATATTCACCGACAAGCATAGCATCGATCAGCAAGTCCAATTTCCCTCCCCAGGAATGGAAATCTATTGACATCCCCTGCAAGAAAGAGGCCAACACCCTCCAAGTCTCTGCTGGAGGTGGGAAGTGTATTCCCGGGGAGAAGGAAGCCAGACAGGAGTAATCATTCAAGTGTTTCTGGAGGTGCCCCTTTTCATTTCTAGAGGAACATCCTCATTGCTCAGGTAAATGGAATCATCAGCAAAGATGATGTAAAGCATCAATATTCGATCACGTCAACAACTAACGTGGGACAAGTTCATGTTTCATTAACTATATAGTTGAATGAGGAAGTTGGACCTCAGAGAACCAGAAATTCTTATGAATTAGATGGAAGGAGAACGAAAACTTTCACAATACCTTCTTTTTCGGTTACACGCTTGACATTACACGTTCAAAGCACATTCATTCATCCGGCGCAGTGTGATGATATCCGATTGCTCAAGAAAAAATCTTTACATGCAATAGTTTTTTTATCAAAATACATGTTGTCCCTTGAAAAATTACAATAACTTGGCTCGCATGTATGAAATGTATTGTCTAATGAATGAGTTTGAAATTGCACATCCTAAATAGTTTATGTGATGCTGGCAGCAGAAATGACTTAGTTGTGTAGTGTTCAAACAAACATTTCATTTGTATTCCTTTTTAAAAGTTACACTGACTATTGACAGACTGAGCTACAGGCCACACAATGTACACTGCTTCTTTCTTGGAAACATCCAAAACAACAATAACAACGAATAACAACAAATGCAGTAGGAAGACTCAGGTATACATGTACAATTACTTGAAATGCAGATATCGGCCAATAATTTTTACATGCTAAAGCCTACAATTTTAAGGTATGCCCTTATCCAGTGTTCCCTTTTGAAACAATGAAATAAAGTAGACTCTGATAAACTTCGCCGGAGTATGCGTTCCACACTCACAGACCGCTAGCTAGCGCTAAAATGAACTTAACTACGTAGCATGAGGCCTGGCTATCAGAACATGCTGCCTGAATTATACAGGCCATGGAAGAGAAATTGTGATTTCCTTGGTGGACTTATGTGCTCTCAAAGTGCTCTCTGATTTTGATACGAGTTTCATACTCTGCGCATACATCCCAAAGCAATTCGGTAGGAAGCTTATGATTGGCTGACCAGCCGCTTCACTTGTCTGCAACAGTCTGATTTTTCAAAAATAACTGTTACGAACTATATTAATTCTAGGTAATTTAACGAGGAAACATCCTTTGGAACCTGCTTTTCAAATCTGCTTGATCGAATCCTCATATATGTCTTTGCATTAACATGTAAATCATGACAACCCTATCAACCATTGTGAACCACTCCCTGAGATCAGGACAGTTTCCGGCTGTACTGAAAACAGCAGTTGTCAAGCCTCTGCTAAAGAAACGTGGTCTGGACAGTTAAAAATTGGAGAACTATCGTCCTGTGTCCAATGTAAGTTTTCTCTCAAAGATAATCGAGAAAGCTGTATGCACAAGGCTGCGGGATCACTTGCTCAGGCACAACCTGATACCAAAGTTCCAGTCAGCGTATCGTCCTGATCACCGCACTAAAACGGCTCTTCTAAAAGTCATGAACGATCTTTTGTGTGCTGCAGACGACGGAGAAGTAGGAATTATTGTGCTACTGGACCTCTCAGCAGTCTTCGACACAATTGACCACGACATACTCATCGACCGTCTGGCACATATTGGTCTGTCATCTGAGGTCCTCAACTGGTTCAAGAGCTACCTGACAGGAAAAACACAAACATTTCTGGTGAAGGGTTCGAGGTCGGAATCAGTAGCAGTCACCTGTGGGGTCCCCCAGGGATCAATTCTCGGCCCGATCCTGTATTCTCTTACACCAAACACGTTAGCAATATTATTGATAAACACGGGGTCCAACATCATCTTTTTGCTGACGACACAATGCTCTACTCAGTTTGTGCTCCTAACCAAAATGATTTTATCGATACGAAATCGGCGCTAGAGAGGTGCTGTTCAAACATGACAAAATGGATGGACAAAAATAAACTTAAACTAAATGAAGAGAAAACTGAAGTAATCATCGACGGAACCAAATCTAATTTGGACAAAATCTGTGAAAACACTGTCATAATAGGCGATGTCAGGGTGACATCGTCTGAGTGGATCAAATATCTAGGTGTGAAATTTGACAAGCATCTTTCCCTAGTGACGTCATCTGCTCACTTGAATCTCCGACGAATTCGGAGCATCAGACACTGCTTGACGGAGAAGACTACTGCGACCCTGGTGCTATCCTTAGTCCTATCAATGCTGGGATATTGTAACAGTCTTCTTACTGGAGCGAATCAGTATCAGATACGACAATTGCAGCGGCTCCAAAACATTTCAGCACGACTAGTGAAGCGCTCCCCTAGGTGGGCAAGCGTCTCGCCGGTTCTGGAGTCCCTTCACGGCTGCCCATCAAAGATCGCATCCAGCACAAGTGTTTGTGCAATGTGTACTAGTGTGTTTCAGGTGCTGCTCCACATTATCTTTGCGATCTTGTACAAGACTATAAACCGTCGAGAGTTCTCCGATCATCAGGGAGACTTCTTCTCTTTGCTCCCTCGAAACACCTAAAGGGATTCTCACACACTGGTCCAAGATTCTGGAATGAGGCCCCATAGAAATTGAGGAGGTCAGAGAACCTGGCCAGTTTTCGAAAAAACTTAAGACCTTATTGTTTAAGACAAATTGTGGGCGCTTTGAGCATGCCTCGGCGTGAGAATAGCGCGTTATAAAAGCTACTACATACATACATACAAACCAACCAAAGAGTGTATCATTCAAGTGCAGAATTCCTCATTTCGAGAGTCTTACAAAGCGTTTTTACCCTGCATGAAGTTATAAACTTAGACTTTATCATTTTATTGGGCACACTTGAAAAATAAGTTTAGGGTCTGCAGAAAAAATTAGGGTAAGTTGGGTTGCAATAACCACAGCTGTGTTTTTCTTTGGCCCAATAAAATGATAAGTCTAAGTTTATAACTTTATGCAGGGTAAAAACGCTTTGTAAGACTCTCGAAATGAGGAATTCTGCACTTGAATGATACACTCTTTGGTTGGTTTGTATGTATGTATGTAGAGAACAAAAGGTGGAAGAAATCGATGGTCATCAACGAATTGCGTGCTGTCCCTTCTACCTTGCCCTATGAGCACTCGGGGAATCCACTATTTAAATAAAACTTAAGTTTTCATTGGCGACAGAGAAATTGTGATTTGTGTCCAGTCTGGCCTCTTCTTTAAAAGAAATTCACAAAACATTCAGGCCGATCTACCGACTCTATTTGTGCTGGCCAGGTTACCATAACCACATATATTTCCTCTATTGGCCTTGCAAGAACTCACCCTGCTTTTCGGATGGCCCCGACCTGTCGACCATAGGACAGCTGGGACCCTGATTCCTCCATCGTGTCTATGCTTCCATCACTTTCCCCTCCACCATCCTCATCCGACAGCTGTAGGGGATAAGACGGCATCAACACAAACTCAAGACTTTATCAATAGTGATCAACTAGTCTGATCAGAGAAGAAGAGCCGTTTTAAAAATTAAAATTTCAGAACTATGAAGCATTTTGATGTAATGGACATACATATTACTCATGCTCAATAATGTTAGTTGGTGCATGTAGTCTAATTCAAATCCACATTAACGTGTTACAAAAATAAAATGAAAGAAAGAGTAATGAGATATTATAGCAAATATCCATGATTCATTTTGATAAAATTCTCTCCTCTGAAAACTATAGGTGGTTAACTAAGAAACTTCAATGTATTCTACAGATACATGAGTCGGTAATTTAAGATTTACCATCAAGGATGTCTAAAAATCAGCAGATACCTTTTAAAAAACATGCACTGCAACTGGACACATCAATAACCGCCACAGAAATCCATTATGATAATGCTGAAAACATGTATTTAACTACATGAAATAAACCTTACTCTCTGATAAGTAGTAAAAATGGAATAAAAATTCTACAGACAACACAACATCAAGTAAATTCCTTAACAAAAAGGAAAAAATTCACAAAAACGTATTAAAGTAGAGACATACCACTGCAATCATAACGAGAAAAAAATTAAGGCAAATATTCACTGACAAGGTATCTCGAAATATTGCATTCTACGCATTCCAAACATCACATCTGTTTCCTATTTCAACTACATGTAGATTAAAAAAACTACTTTAAAACAGACCTATGGTCATCTGAAAAGTGTAAAGCAAACAGAGGCTGTGGTGTATAAAACCGTTTCTTGAAATAAATATTTGTACAATCTACACAGGTCTTTGAGTATCCTTATCAGTGCCCTTAGGTAGAAGCAATGTTTCCATCAAAACGGTGCCCAAAACATTTAATCCCCATTTACATTTCCCACAAATAAGTCCAATTGGGCTGTTCTTGTATCGTTTATCCAGAATGATATATCATTTTTGACGACAAGAAAACAAAAATATCTCGATTATCAGAACTGGTGACAGATGACAGAAGATCGCAATTCCACTGCCGTATTCTTTCTTTCTTGTGATTCTGTTTGCTTTACAAGGACGGAGGAAAAGAACGGAGTAAAGGCGAGACAGAAAACACAGGACTAGGAAGCAGGCCGGCGTCTGGATCTGACCACAGACATGTGATGCTTGCTACAAGACGTGTGGCAATCCTGCACGTGATCCCAGTGTGGCCATATCTCAGCTCCAGGTACTGTGTCCATGGTAACTAATGGCTTGGTTCGTCCCTTGCAACGTATGGAATTTGACTCTAGTCTAAACATGGAAAAGTATGGACTAGTTTCCGAAGACTCTTCAAGAAGTCCGCAAGGCTTAAGGAGTTGTTCCCCCTTTTTTACTTTAACTACAGTTAATCTCCAACGTACATCTTCTTTTATGCTGCATTAACAACACACCTCTAGTTGAAACTGTGCTAATTAGGGACCTACACTGATGATATATTTTGGTTAAACTATTTTTCCCAGAGGATTTTGGGGAAGTCAAGATAAGATGATAATTATAGTGTTGGTGTGTTAAACTACTAAATCACAATATGTATATGTAGCTTAATACAATTAGAATAAAATCTCAGTGTAAACGATGTAATTTTTTTGTTTTCATGAAACAGAAATCGACTGGTCTTCAGCGTTCCTAATGCAGAAATGAAGTTCACACTGGGGACTGATAGAAAAAGTTATGAAGTCTTCGGGTGGGGACTGAACTCGCAACCTCCAGTCAAAGGCTGAGTGCTCTACCAACTTAGACTCTTACCAACAGGAAAAAAAGTGACTTTCTCGGCTGCAGATTTCTCTGCCTTCATTTGATCAACGCATTTATTTCTTGCCCTGAAAAAAGTCATTACAGTTCATTTCTTTGCTTTCGTTTGTTTGACAAACTGTGTCTGGCATATATATCAAACAGCCATTCTGGCAATGTTCAAATATGCCAAGTAACCCAAAAGGTGTATCAGATGACTCAAATTAACATACTAAAACAACTTCGTGCTCCAGCATAAATCATCCCTACAATACCATCACCTAACACTAGAGCTAATCACATCACCAACCTTATGGACCTTTCTCCGGGGTTGGGGGATGGGGGTGGGGGTGGGGGGTGGGGGGGTAGGGGGTGGTGGTCTTAAGAATAGACCCACTACTTCCCTATTTCAAAAAGAGAAAATTTAAAGAAAAATCGAGACGACGTACTCTCACTCTGACCAACACCTGTGATTTTTTTGTGGACAGTGGCTTCACAAAGCCTACTAAGGACTGAAAGGCCGTAACACTTCATTCATCATGGAGCCATGGAGCCGAGATCTGGCAACACTGAGGGAACTGAACTAAGTCACTGGAGACTGACTGGCGGTGAAAACACCACGACGATGGAGCCTACAGAGGGCAGGCAGCCAGAGGGCCACAGTGCCACAAGCGTCTTACACCCGCAGCCAGAAGCTGCTTGACTTCCGGCCCGTCCCCCGTGTGCTGCCCGTGCTCACTGACCCGACTGTCCAGACTGCTCGCGCCTGGGGACTGTGCGGCAAGGCGCTCATAGCGGAGCCGACCTGCAACAAGCAATGAAGAGATCAAGGTAAATGTGTGGTTTTATATAGCGACTTGCTACCCATTTTGGGAGGCTCAAACCGCATTTCACTTTAACCCGATCATTGGGCCACCTGATCAATCTTTCACTCGCACCTGACAAGAAACATAGCAACAGACACACAGGATGCACACGGATACCAGCACCATTTCCACTCCCTGAGGAGCATTCCAACCCAATGCTGGCCTGAGACTGTATGATTTGTTACCGGCACTACAGCATGTCATCACTACCCTCACAGGTACCCGTTACACTCCCGGGTGGGGAGAGTCAATGCGAGTGAAGCACCTTGCTCGAGGATGGAACTCTAGGATTCGCGCGGCTTCAAACGCCGCTACCGCTAGCCCCTGGACTGCAGGCGAGCAGGCAAATTACTGGACAATAGTTCCGACAGAACATGCAGTCACAGTGCAAGAGCGTCGTTATTGGAATATATATCCTAACATAACGCAGTTGTACGCAGCTATAAAACTAAATTACAGTTTGAGAACCTTATCGGAAGTATGCTTAAAGATAACGGGACAGAACGACAAAATGGAGACCAAAGTTCTATACCATGACACAGTAATGAGAAATATATATATATATATATATATATATATATATATATATATATATATATATATATATATATATATATATATTTAGTAGTGCGTGTGCAAGTCATCCAAAATCCAGACCATGACAGTGTTGCAACGTACATGGGCAGCTAAACGCTATCAGTAATGTACAGAGGATATAAAGCACGCAGGATTGTATCAAATGAATACTGTTTTCAAACAAATGAAAACCTGCTCAAACCAAAGAAGCAAACAGCCATTTAGAAGCTTGCAACGCCAAAACACTCATCACATTGTAAGACATACACACTACACATTATGACAAACCCATGACGATTATGTGGAGAAGAACATCTTTCATAATGTTACACACGTGCACTGCCACATACGCAGGTCAATGTAAGAGTGTTGCGTCCATTAAAGTTTATACATTTCAAGATACCATCGCATGCCGTCTGTAAAAGTCGTACAACAGGCTCATGCCCAAAGCAAATGCACGGCTACAGAGACAAAATACATTGCAAATACACTGCCGGCGGACAACATTTTGATGAGTAACATTGTCAATATACGTAACTGATTGGCACGCTGTCAAAGTGCTCCTAGTCGCAAGCCACCTCTTTAAAGGCGTATATTTCCACAATAGAATCCTTTCACTGTTTTCCAGTACTTAATCACGTCATATCAACGAGTATTCATTTCTACGCTCGCAAAGTGTGTAACTAACCGTGTCCATTGCTTGAATTCCACACATACATTCGGCTTATTTATCTCAAAACCCTGTCCCTATTTATCAGTCATTCGTACACAGAAGAATAGTTTTCTCCACATGGAAGACTCAGTGTCGCCTTTGTATTCTGAGGGAAAATCAAAAATAGAAGCTCAAAACAGAAAAGATTTTGTCTCATTCTTCCTTTTTTTAACCCCCACCCCACATCCATCCCTGGTCTCCCATCCTTTCCTTTCACCTATAACTCCTTGCCGAATTCGGCCTCCACAGCTATGGACACGGACAAGGAGGGGGGATGCCAAGAACACCAAGTTTCCACATTTCTTTGTAGGGGACTCACAGGCAATCCGATCTCAGACACATGGGTTAAGATTAGGTTTCTAAAATAAGCTCAAATCCCGTAAACTAATTTAAGAGGAGCTAATCTTAGCTTTGCCCTGATGGTGGGTTACTCTAGAAAGGGAGACTCGAGAGAGTGGGGGATGCCTTATTCCCTCGCGTCCACCCTTGGTGACGTCATGCGAAAGGTGACGGCGAATGACGTCACTGCACGCCTCCGCTGCAGGGCAAAACGGACGACTCACGTTCAACGACACAACATGGTTAAAATCCGGGTAACTTCGGACCAGAAAAAGCAAGGGAAACCCAGTGTGCTAAACCAACAGTGATATTTGCTCAAGAACATACACTTGTTAGATTAACACTGTGCTAAAACTGGCCAGATTGTCAATATATTCGAAAAGAAACCGAAAACTATATATTCGAACAAACTTATATATTTGCCTTTCGTTTTCACTCAACATCGTATCATAACATTCTTTTGTAGTGTTCTCTAAGGATTTTGTGCGTGTGGCCACGATTCTCTTCTTCTTCGCTCTTAAGAAAAAAAAACTATTCCCACTTCTCATGCATGTGTATATAGACACTGTATACATATACATAGACACTGTATACATATACTCAGACACTGTATACATATACACAGACACTGTATACATATACTCAGACACTGTATACATATACACAGACACTGTATACATATACACAGACACTGTATATATATAGACACTGTATACATATTCATAGACACTGTATACATATACTCAGACACTGTATACATATACACAGACACTGTATACATACATAGACACTGTATACATATACATAGACACTGTATATATATAGACACTGTATACATACATAGACAATGTATACATATACACAGACACTGTATACATATACACAGACACTGTATACATATACATAGACACTGTATACATATACACAGACACTGTATACCCTATTCACTTTTAGCGCCATCTCATTAGACGTGTGGTGTGCATTCGAATTTTGCGTGAAACAGAGGTCCAGTTGTAAAGTGTTTGGACTAGAAGCGCGCGCGCACACACACACACACACACACACACACACACACACACACACACACACCTACACACAAACACACACACACACACACACACACACACACACACACACACACTCACACACACAAACACACTCACACACACACACACACACACACACACACACACTCACACACACACTCTCACACACACACACACACAAACACACACAAACACACACACATACACACACAAACACACACACACACCCACACACACACACACACACGCACACACACACACACACACACACACACACACACACACACACACGAAGAACTTTAGCAACTTCGAAATCGATAATAAACATTCATTCAAAAATTTAAACAACGATGTTTATATCACACCACACCTACGCGTTAGTCGATTGTATATCTTTCAAGTCCACTGCATGCACCATGAGGCAATTCAAGTCCACTGCATACACCATGAGGCAATTCAAGTCCACTGCATACACCATGAGGCAATTCAAGTCCACTGCATACACCATGAGGCAATTCATGTCCACTGCATACACCATGAGGCAATTCAAGTCCACTGCATACACCATGAGGCAAGTTGAGTTTCTACGAGAGCACCCTGATACACCATGCGGAGATACCTGCATATCATGCATATGCACTACACTGACAAGTATGCAGTTTGAGGTTTCACAGCCTCGACGTTTGGGGACTTTCTATCGTACTGACAGTTACCTTGCCTATGTATGTCGGTCTTTCCTGCAGAAGCACTGTTAAAAAAATATTCAGATGTCCAATGGAAGGTCCTGCATTTAGTTCCCGCTTGAAAACCGAAATGATTCTGTCTGTCCACTCGAGAATTTCGCCCGATCTGTATTAAGAAGTTGTCAATAATGACGACTTTCTCGTCTCGATCTCCATGTATGGAGACAGCGTGTTATATTGCCAGCGATACAGTCAGCGTGTTATACTGCCAGCGGGTTATACCGCTAATTTGTCTTATTCAGACGTGTGGGGATTTCCTGCGGGAGTGGGACTTTGTAAGTTGGAAACAAACTTTTGCAGTGTTCAAGCTAGACATATATTTTTACCTCAGCAACGTCACTGTACGGGGA
>JAWQFJ010003054.1:80000-87500 GCA_034096865.1 Theodoxus fluviatilis
CGTTTCCTTGAGAAATTACGAAATGCCGGCTGGCTTGTAAAATAAATCACGCAGGTTTTCCTTAAGTTATATCTCCCTGGGCACGTTGCTCACGCTAGGAACCTTGCAAGATCTTGCGAGGAATAGGCCGGTGTCAGAATGTGTCAACATGACCAAAGCAAAAGTAAAGGCAGTCAAATGTTTGACACATGTTGACACCGGCCTATTATATGCTAACTAGGTAGGCTTAGCAACGCTCCCCCGATCCCATCCTCAAACCCTACCCGCTTCTCACGCGTCGAACATCAGGTGAAGGGGATGACGTCACCAGCATGCCGCATACACTGAAGTGGCAGTGAACTTGAGGACGCGAAATCCCTTTCAAAGCGAGTTCCCTGCCTTCGGCGTTTACCGCTATAGACCGATTGGGTCTCTTCGAAAGGAGAGCGACGATGACGTCAGCTGTTGATTGCGTTCTCTTTCTTTCTAGTGCTGACGTGACGGAGGCAGTCAACTCGTAATCACTTTGCTATTGAGGTAGGTTCTTTCTCGATTCTACGACTATTTCGAGATTCACAGATGAGAACCCTTTCAACAACTGCTGATAGCAAACAGGCAAATTAAGCGTAAATACTCCATCATTCTCTTTCAGCAAGTTCAATTTGCCCTGTTCTTGTGTGGGGCCTGTTATTTCGGGCAGACCGAAAATGGAGTAGCTTGAAGCGAATTCTGTAATATCGCAGAGCTGTTGCATAGTCTTCACTTGATTAACCTTCAGCTTTCGAACAACAAACAAGTAATTTACAGCTTCCGAATTCGTCAGATTATTGCTAGTTCCTGTAATAAAGAAGTTTACAAAGATTCTACAACATCGAACAATAAGGACAGCGTGCACTTTCCACGTCTCCAATACGCAAGTCAACAACACGGTGACATGATAAAAAGCGGCACTACAAAATATGCTAAAACACGTCAATAGATCGGTTCTCTTTACCTGCTGAAACACAGTAATGCGTGCTACGAACACTGTGGGTGCCAAAAAGGAAAGAAAAGACAGAAAGAAAAGAGAGAAAGAAAGAAAGAAAAGAAAAGAAAAAAGAAAGAAAGAAAGAAAGAAAGAAAGAAAGAAAGAAAGAAAGAAAGAAAGAAAGAAAGAAAAGAAAAGAAAGAAAGAAAATAAAGAAAAGAAAAGAAAGAAAGAAAGAAAACAGAAAGAAAAGAAAGAAAGAAAAGAAAAAAGAAAGAAAGAAAGAAAGAAAGAAAGAAAGAAAAGAAAGAAAGAAAAGAAAGAAAAGAAAAGAAAAGAAAGAAAGAAATAAGAAAGAAAAGAAAAGAAAGAAAGAAAGAAAATAAAGAAAAGAGAAGAAAGAAAGAAAGAAAACAGAAAGAAAAGAAAGAAAGAAAAGAAAAGAAAGAAAGCAAAGAAAGAAAGCAAAGAAAGAAAGAAGTCCCTTAGGACTCTCCAAGCAAGGCATTCATGCCAGAGCGATTTAGTAGCGACTGTTTGATTGGCCAATTTGCCGCACCGCCTGTCTGCCATGTAGCTAGATTTTTTGCATCAACTGGTATTACTTTGCTGTGAATTCGAGCGGAAACATTCTTCAGCACATGCATTTCAAATTTTCTTCACAAGTATCATATTATGTCTTTGTGTTTACATTAAGTAGGAATCCTGACAACATAATCGAATAGGGTACCACAAGGTAAACAAAAATGCATTAGTTTTATATAGTGACCTCTATATTTGAAACCCAGAAGGGATTATCAGTAGCTTTATAAAATCACGCCTGTGCCTTTACCTCTTACCCATATTTGCACCTGAAACAGATTTACACTTTACCCCCTGATCACTGGGCCAGTTCATCAAGCCTTTTCTGGCAAATGAAGATGAGCGTGGCAAAAGACAGAGCGTCACAGTCGGGTACTAGCACCATCAAAACTCCCTGGGGAGTGATGCTGTACCACGTCCACATACAAGGGTCAACCGCACATTCAGTGTGCCGTCACTGCCCTCATAGGTACCGGGTTTTAGTCCTTCGACCTATCAGCTGCTGGCGGCCAGAATTCCAAAAATCTCTCTCCAGCAATCCTGCACACAGCACTGCCCTCCAGGCCAGGCCAACACAGAGGGAAGTGGCAGAGAGCCGTCCACCACGGCGCCATACAAAGAAATCCTCTCAGACTCTGGGCTTGCCAAGCATTGCCCGGAGGCGCCGGCCATTTGAAGACCATGTCATCATCGCTCACTGTGACAGAATGCATCAGGCCAGGAACTACGTGGATACAGCAGGCCCTAATTGCTGCAGAGCGGTCCGTGGGAGAGCTTGGTGTCCAGCACGCTTGCCTGTGGACTCAGTCGTAGAGAGAGGGAAGTAAACTACCCCAAAGCCGACGAAGCGTTACCCTGGCTCATGCGAAGGCACGCCATGGCTGCAATCTGATCACCCAACTTCGACCCTGCCTCGTAGGGGAAGAATGTCGCAGGGTTTTATTTACTAATCCTGCTGAGAACGAGGTTAAAATATACACACACCCAGAGTTCTCCAAGACGATTTAAAGTTCTTATGTAGTGTCAGAGGAAGATTAACAATGTCAGTTCGTATAGGAGGAACAGGGATCTTTCGGCTATGATTCCTATGCAGTTGAAAAGGTCTCGTCTTCTTTTTGTGTGTGAACACAGAATTCATAAACTTTCTGATAATACTATGTGATCTTTTAATCCTTTAATTTCACTGCACAGAGCATGTCCCATCCCCATCCTGTCACACGCACGCGCGCGCATGCTTGCACGCACAGAGGTACGCACGCACATATACTCACATGCGCGCGTGATCCTTTCCATTCCCCTTCCAGCCAAATCCTAACCTTTCTGCCCATGACAGCTAACAATAGGCAGGCCGGCCTCAGCAAAAAAGATTTGTTCCCCATCGAGGCCATGTGGTTCCTGTCAGGTCTGTATGGCAATTGGACTAGAAGGCGTGCATCCGCAGTGTGTGTGTGTGTGTGTGTGTGTGTGTGTGTGTGTGTGTGTGTGTGTGTGTGTGTGTGTGTGAGGGGGGGGGGGGGTCATGGGAAGAAAGGCTGGTGTGTTTACTGCCCCACATCAACAATACTGAGGGTGGACTGCCTCTGTCGAGGGCATTCACCCCTAATTCCATGTCCACTCATCCACATGATTAGTGGCCAGCGTTGTGAGGTCCACTAGCGATGACCTCCCAAAGCCTGACCTGCCTTGTGGACAGAAAAGTTGGTGGCGACTCAGACTTTCACTCAACGTCTCCTAAAAGTTTTCTTTAAAGGGAAAGTCGCAAAGTTTTTTCAGAAGCACAACAGCAATGAAAATATGTTCATATTGCACGTCTTGTTTGAAATACGTTGTATTTGAAGCCGATTTGTCAGCTAGTTTTCTGCATTGAACGAGAGGAATCGGTCACGTGATATGGATTTTGTGGCATAGTACGTTACTAGTGTAACGTATTTTGTTCAAAGCGTGACGTACTACGTTCAAAGTGGGGCGTACTACGTTCAAAGCGTAACGTACTATGTTCAAAGTGGGACGTACTATGTTCAAAGTGGGACGTACTACGTTCAAAGTGTGACGTACTATGTTCAAAGTGGGACGTACTACGCTCAAAGTGTGACGTACTATGTTGAAAGTGGGGCGTACTACGTTCAAAGTGGGACGTAGTCTATTCAAATGGAATATAGTACACAAGCGTCTTGGGGTCTACCACTTATAGTATGCCATATTTTCCAGGAGTCGGTATTTTCGACTATGCTGTTGAATTCGTGAACACATCCTCGAATGTTGCATTAAAATCATCCCTAACTCAGCACTTTTTCTTTAATATTGCTACTTTTCAGCAGTACCTGTGGCTCAAAGCACTACACTTTATCACCTCATCATCTTTACTGGCACTGGAGGACACAGTAACACACAGTTAATAATATTATGCATGCAGCAGGGCAGGGGACACAAAAATCCCTTGACAGCTTAAGTTTCATCAGGGATCTAATGTTTGTCTCATGACTTTCAGAACTTAGAGAAGCTTCCAGAAGTGATACAGGATGTTTCAGGTCGGACATTACAAAATGGCTTGTGCGAGATTTCGTTTAGTAGAACACTTCGACAAAGACACAGATGTTCTGAAGGAGTACACTCCATGCTTCAATTGTGCCGAGAGAGAGAGAAAGACACTAGTTTTATCGTGCCTTGCATATGACGTACTCAGATTCTGACATTTTAAAATGCCTTATGCGATATTCCGTTTAGTTAAACACTTGGAAAAAGACACAAATGTTCTGAAGGGGCACATTCAACATTTCAGTTGGACAGAGAGAGAGAGAGAGAGAGAGAGAGAGAGAGAGAGAGAGAGAGAGAGAGAGAGAGAGAGAATTTCAATAACAATGCAGCTGTGGGTGAGTAGTGTGTGTGTGTGTGTGTGTGTGTGTGAGAGAGAGAGAGAGAGAGAGAGAGAGAGAGAGAGAGAGATATATTTCAATAACAATGCAGCTATGGGTGAGTAGTGAGAGAGAGAGAGAGAGAGAGAGAGAGAGAGAGAGAAGTTGTATCGAGGTCTGCATATGAAATACTCAGATTTGCTGTCTCGGAAATGAAGAAACACACCATACTTATATCAGAAATTTTACTTTGTCAATGTCTGTGGACAAAAGGGGCTCCATTAATGAAATTGGCTGTCCCCCTTTTTTATTGAGTATGATGAAAAAGAAGAATGCGTTTTTAAAGAGACTGCAGAAAATGCTTGCTGTTCACACACATTATTGCCTACGTTTGAGACAGATCCGAGTCAATCGAACAAAGTTGTTCTTTCGGTCATTGCTAGCTCACTCGTTCGTACGCTCCTTGGTTTGCTAGCTCACTCGTTCGAACGCTACTTCGTTTGCTAGCTTACTCGTTCGTACGCTCCTTTGCTTGCTAGCTCACTCGTTCGTACGCTCCTTGGTTTGCTAGCTCACTCGTTCGTACGCTCCTTCGTTTGCTAGCTCACTCGTCCGTACGCTCTTTCGTTTGCTAGCTCACTCGTCCGTACGCTCCTTGGTTTGCTAACTCACTCGTCCGTACGCTCCTTGGTTTGCTAGCTCACTCGTTCGTACGCTCCTTCGTTAGCTAGCTCACTCGTTCGTACGCTCCTTGGTTTGCTAACTCACTCGTCCGTACGCTCCTTGGTTTGCTAGCTCACTTGTTCGTACGCTCCTTCGTTTGCTAGCTCACTCGATCGTACGCTCCTTGGTTTGCTAGCTCACTCGATCGTAAGCTCCTTCGTTTGCTAGCTCACTCGATCGTACGCTCCTTCGTTTGCTAGCTCACTCGTTCCTTCGTTAGCTAGCTCACTTGTTCGTACGCTCCTTCGTTTGCTAGCTCACTCGTTCCTTCGTTAGCTAGCTCACTTGTTCGTACGCTCCTTGGTTTGCTAGCTCACTCGTTCCTTCGTTTGCTAACTCACTCGTCCGTACGCTCCTTCGTTTGCTAGCTCACTCGTCCGTACGCTCCTTGGTTTGCTAGCTCACTCGATCGTAAGCTCCTTCGTTTGCTAGCTCACTCGATCGTACGCTCCTTGGTTTGCTAGCTCACTCGATCGTAAGCTCCTTCGTTTGCTAGCTCACTCGATCGTACGCTCCTTGGTTTGCTAGCTCACTCGTTCGTACACTCCTTGGTTTGCTAGCTCACTCGTTCGTACGCTCCTTGGTTTGCTAGCTCACTCGATCGTACGCTCCTTGGTTTGCTAGCTCACTCGTTCGTACGCTCCTTGGTTTGCTAGCTCACTCGTTCGTACGCTCCTTGGTTTGCTAGCTCACTCGTTCCTTCGTTTGCTAGCTCACTCGTTCGTACGCTCCTTGGTTTGCTAGCTCACTCGTTCGTACGCTCCTTGGTTTGCTAGCTCACTCGTTCGTACGCTCCTTGGTTTGCTAGCTCACTCGTTCGTACGCTCCTTCGTTTGCTAGCTCACTCGTTCGTACGCTCCTTGGTTTGCTAGCTCACTCGTTCCTTCGTTTGCTAGCTCACTCGTTCGTACGCTCCTTGGTTTGCTAGCTCACTCGTTCGTACGCTCCTTCGTTTGCTAGCTCACTCGTTCGTACGCTCCTTGGTTTGCTAGCTCACTCGTTCGTACACTCCTTGGTTTGCTAGCTCACTCGTTCGTACGCTCCTTGGTTTGCTAGCTCACTCGTTCGTACACTCCTTGGTTTGCTAGCTCACTCGTTCGTACACTCCTTGGTTTGCTAGCTCACTCGTTCGTACGCTCCTTCGTTCGTTCGTGCATGCATACATCTTGACCTCTCTCGTGAATACTGCCGCTGCCTCTGGGCATTCCTTCATCCCCGGCGCCTTCGGCAATGAATCTCGCGGGACAATTTCCTGCAGCTTGGCAAGAAATGGCGTCTGGAGTCCATGGTCTCACCAGGGGGCGTCTGGATGGGAAGCATGGAGGGGCCTGACCGTAAAGACATCCACCTCTACTGGCACAGAGGGCAGTGAACCTGTCTGCTGTCTAACAAGCACCTCAGCCGTAGTGTATTTACAACCCACTGGAAAGACACGCTATCGATATCATGGGCACAGGGTGTGACAGTATCGGTCGTTGGCGGATAAGTAAAGTGAGACGCGCGTGAAGAGGAATCTCGTTCCTTCATTTCGAATATCGCGCTTAGATGATACAGGAATGTGAAATGGCTGAATGGAATACAGTGAGGAGAAGTGAGGATGTGCAAGCGTATATGAATGTGTTTGTACGTGTGTGTGTGTAAAGCGTGAGCGTGTGTGTATGTATGTGTGTGTGTGTGTGTGTGTGTGTGCGCGTGCGTGCGTGTGTGTGTGTGTGTGTGTGATGGGAGGGAGGGAGGGAGGGAGGGAGGGAGAAGGGAAGGGGAGAGAGAGAGAGAGAGAGAGAGAGAGAGAGAGAGAGAGAGAGAGGGAGAGGGGGGGGAGGGAGGGGAGGGAGGGAGGGAGGGAGGGAGGGAGGGAGGGGGGAGGGAGGGAGGGGAGAGAGAGAGAGAGAGAGAGAGAGAGAGAGAGAGAGAGAGACAGAGACAGAGAGACAGAGACAGAGAGAGACAGAGAGAGAGAAAGAGAGAGAGAGAGAGAGAGACAAGAGAGAGAGAGAGAGAGAGAGAGAGAGAGAGAGGGGGTGGGGTATGACAATCGGATGAAGTGTTAATAAACGCGTGTACGATAAGAAAGGTAAGGATACTACGGATACGATATTGGAAAGTCTAGTGACATGAAGTGAGAGACTAGGACGTAATGACAGCTGTTGGGGTGTGGTTACAGGGTTCTGGAAGTGACGATAGCCGTTACAAATGACGGGACATTCCGGCATATGGTGAGAAAAGACAGGATGTGATAAGGTGTAACACGATGAATATGGGTGTGATGTGATGAGATGAGAAAAGGAAGGGCGTGATGAGATTAAGTGCGATAATAGGAAAAGGGGTATCGTGTGATGAGAATACATGGAACTTTATGAGTACGGGTGATCTGATGAGACGAGGAAGGAAGTGATG
>JAWQFJ010003054.1:93557-98557 GCA_034096865.1 Theodoxus fluviatilis
TGCTTGCTTTTGCTTTGCTTGCTTTCCTTTGCTTGCTTTTTACTATTGTCCTGGGATTTTTAAATTGCATCTAAGATTGCAATTGACAATAGCTGCTGACTCTTACTCAGTATGGGTATCGACTACCAGACATTCAGACAACGGATTGGTTTGCATGCAGCACGAGTAGCATGGGCAAGACACGCCGAAAGGGAGATGTTCACAAGTCCGCAGCATCACTTGTGCGTGCAACTCGGTGTGAGCTTTTTGCTCATGATGACAGGAATGATTGCCTGCTTGACGTGCAGCTACCTGGGGCGAGTTTCAATATGCGAAGATCTCGGTAGAGCTACGCAGATCTCGCCGATTGAGCAGTTTCATTCTTTACTTGCTCGCGAGCCAATCGTAGATGAGGGGAGATTGAGCGAGGCAGCTGGGGAGGTGACTAGCTAGTGAGATTCAAGATGGCGGACAGCATGAGCATCGTGTCATTAGGAGTGACGTTTTTGAACTTATTTTATATTTTGAGTTATTGTGCATGTTAAGTTATGGAATGAGAAAAAGCAAGATAGACTTCAGAATGTTGTTGGATTATGGTGATGTCGACATACACGGATATTTGTGTACGCTGTGACCATGGAGACAAAAGTTCGAAATAAGGCTAGAACGAGGGAATGTTGGGTAGTTTCTTTCTTAGCTAGCTCTTACTGCGAAGCAAGATCTTGCGACCAAGATCGACTACCTATTTTGAAACTCGCCCCTGATCACTGAGTTTGAGTTCTCGCATGCTGTCTTCGAATTTTGCGAGCTCACTCGGCAATGTCCTGATTGGTAGAGGAATGCACACCCCACTGATCAATACACAGCCACTTCCGCAGAGCACCATGACTGGATACAGCCGGGACTTGTCTCCACTTCTACACCTCAGCGGTTCGGTAGAAACCAATCCCGGGCCAGATATGAATGCGGAAGAATTTGAAGCTAAGATACTGGAACTACGAAGCAACATCAGGGAAGACACGAAGAAAGAAATAAACGACTGTCTGGCTCCACAGATGTCCTCCATTACCATCCAGCTTACCGCACAGGGGCCGGTTGCTCAACAAGCCGTTATCGGCTAGCTGTCAGCTAAAACGCAACCTACCAGCTAAATCAGCGCCGGATAGCTTAACTGGGTTGCTCGTGCGCCAGTTTGACTACCTGACAGCTAAGTTAGCGGGAATAATTTAGAGGTGGTCGGAGCAGCTCTAAAGTCCCTTAGTTGGGAGGTAAACATGGCGGCGATCATTCACTAGAGTTTTCGTCAGCGATATCAGAGACGAAATCGGGTGTATCGAGATCGCTTTGATCCTTGTGTGGAGTTGGGACGGTTGGGAAGGGGTAGTAGGGTATTTTTCGTGACCAAATTTGACTTTGAAGTGACTTTTTTAGGTCCTCGTAAGTTTGAGTCGGCCTTCGTCCTATGCTCGCATTTTTGGTGGACCAACGCGGATCATATATATACGTTAACGACTCGCTATGATGTCATGTGAGTTAGTAGACGTGGGGATAGAGCGCGGGACTGTGAACACTCGCAAGTCCCAAAGACGTTGGGTTCGAACCCCGGAAAAGTGTTTTTTTTTAATTATTTTAATGCAGTTTTCAACATGTAACAGTACTTACTCTTCTTTTATTATCAATGTGTTTGGTATTTCCAAGTCAGTCTGAGTTTGTATGTAAACATGCTATAAAATATTCACACAGCAGTGCGTAGCAAGGGTACCCGCTAGTTGCTCATAATCTACACGAGGTTTAATTCATTTACCGTGCTTTTGGCGGTAAAATTGTGTTACCAGTCAAAAGCAACACAATCCTTCTCGAGATTGATCCATTGCCGATAATCTGGTAAGCTGTCTGCTGAAAGACGCGAAAACTGAAGATAGTTGTATTATAAACACAGCCAAAGGAAGGTTCGACGACAACAATGTATTTATAATCTTTCCTGGTGTCGCTGAGGTCCACGCGTCAGGTATACATAGAAGTGCGCGAAGCTTGGCTGGGCTCGTATCAACTCTCTCGCTGACGCTGTGCGTTCGCCTCCTTCCGTGTGGAAAATCCCCAACCCACCCAATCAAATAGCTCGTTGCATTCATCAACTAACCAATGAAAAAGCTCTCTTTATTACCTTGTGACGTAGCAGGACTAACATTCAGCTACTCGCGTTAGCTTCAAGGTAACTAGCTTTCAGTTAAATTGACGCTGTGCAACTCCGATAGATAGTGTCCCTAACTGCTAGCTAGTTACCTTGCAACTAGTCACTAACTGACACTAAATTAGCTGGCAGGTAGGCATTTGTTGAGCAACCGGCCCCTGGTGGAGAGCGCCCGGAAGATCGGTGACGATGTAGCGGCAATGAAATTGAAGGTGGCAGGGCAGGACAGAGATGGCAAGTATGAGGGAAGAGCACGAAGAGACCAAAAACAGACTGGCTCAAGCTGAAAGGTTGATAGAGATCCTCGAGCAACAGAACAGAAGAAACATCTTGGTACATGGAATTACAAAAGAAGAAAAGGAATGTACAGACGACTGTGAGAGGAAAACCATCAGCTCCATCAACAGCATAATCCATGGCTACTAGACGAAGGCAGTGTCGCACGGGTACACAGATTGGGAAAGATCTCCGGCAAAGACAGGCCCGTGCACTTGCAGCTATTACAGACAGCCGACAAATCCACCATTCTGAGTGAAACTGGCTTTCGAAAGGGATATTCCACTGTTGACAACATATTTGTGCTAGATGGTATTGCCGAAAAATACTTGACCCAAAAAGAAAGTTGTATGTAGCTTTTATTGATTTTCGTAAAGCATTTGACTGTATAGACAGGTCTGCCTTATGGTCAATCTTAGAGAAATATGAATTGTGTGGTAAAATACGCAATGTGCTCAGGTCAATGTACGAAAATGTCAAATGTTGTATTCGATCTGAAAATGTCACATCCGAATTTTCCCCATGCTTTCGCGGACTGAAACAGGGTTGTAAATGCAGTCCGAACATTTTTTATACTGTAATCAACACCCTTGCCACAGAAATTAAGAACAAGTGTAAACATGGAATACAGCTTATGCCAAATACACCGGAATTATCGATTTTATTATTTGCAGATGATATTGCTCTATTTTCGGACACAGTCATAGGTCTCCAAAACCAGATTGACAATTTGCAAGTGGCATCAGATAGGTTGGGTCTCAATTTAAATCTCCAGAAAACAAAGGTGATGATTTTTCGTAAGGGAGGTCATATTGCTGCACATGAACGTTGGTTTATTAACAAACAAAAGTTGGAGGTTGTCAATGATTACATATACTTGGGATACAGTTTCACGACCAAGATGAGTTCTAACGTTGCTATGGTGGAACTGGCTTCGACAGGAATGGCAGCAGCTGTCCAAATTTGTAAAATGTTTAAAAGGCTTAACTATGTGGTCCCTGGTCTGTTCTTTAAGATATTTGAGGGCCAAGTACAACCTATTTTATTATATGCATCTGAAGTATGGGGCTTGAGCAAATGCAACGTTGTTAAAACTGTCCATCTATACAGTATTAGACAATTCTTGAATGTACCTGTTAAAACACCAAATATCATGATAAATGGAGACACTGGACGATATTCTTTATCTGTTAATGCATCCATGAGACTTGCCAAGTATTGGCTTAAGATCCTGAGAATGGATGAGGAAAGATTGCCCAAACGTATATACAGAATGCTCATGAAAACCATAGATTGTGGTAATAATTGGGCAACAAAGTACGAACTATGCTTAGTGAGAACAATTTGGAATTCTTTTGGGAAAGTCAAGTAGTCCAGAGTGAGTCGTCTTTTCTGTGCCGATTGAAAGATGCTCTGTTTAACAAATTCAGAGAGCATTGGTCAAATGAATTGTACAGTAGTGAAAGATATTCGGTTTACAGAGAGTTTAAAATTACACCTGGATTAGAAGCATATCTGTATAAGGTGGACAAAAAGGTTTTCAAAGAGGCGTTTATAAAATTTCGTTTTGGTATCAGTGAATTGTATATCCACAAGCACCGATTCAAGACAATGATATAATTATTGTGTCCATTGTGCCAGGAGGAGGACGAAGACGAATACCATGTTTTAATTAGATGTCCAGCCGTGAGCGCCCCCTGTGGGCTCGGGGTAAGAATTGACCCACCGCGTCTCCCTACGCAATTCGTAAGAGGCGAATAACTAGGGACACCGTGACTTGATTTGCGTTTACTCTAAACTGCTCTAGTGATTTTCGTGTTTACTGGCCTTACATAGCCTACAAAGGCTGATAGGCCGTAAAACGCCATAAATCCAATCCAATCCAATCCAGCCGTGAGCGATTTACGTGTCAAATATTTGGTTCCTCACGTGCGAGAAGATGTGAATGTATTTGTATACTTTATGGGAGCAAGCGAGCAAACCATTTTGCGAGCTGTTTACACATACCTTTATCATGTGATGAAAAGGAGAGAAGTCGCTATATTGGAGTCGAATGGAGTTATGTCATAAATGTAGCAAATTGTAAGATTGTGTTGTATTGTCATTTGTAATGGGCTGGTGGCCTTATCAATAAAGTTTCGAGTTCTCTCTCTCTCTCTCTCTCTCTCTCTCTCTCTCTCTCTCTCTCTCTCTCTCTCTCTCTCTCTCTCTCCAGTTTGTCGCCACAGAGGCAGGTTGTGTTTGGCTGAGCTCCCGAGTAGACTACCGTACATCCGGATTAAGACCGAGTACAGGAACGCTACGATGGCCGAGACTCTTCCTCTGATAGTACAACATGCCGTGAGTGCACTTTCAAGAACGCATTCCTTAAAATTCTGGCATATTGATGCAAGTTCAGATTTTACGACTATTACTTTAAAGTGGAAGAGTCCATTTGCAAACAGGAGAGAGAGTGCGCGGCGATGCAGCGACTTCGGCGACAAGAACACGAAGTCCTCATCGAAGAAGGAACGTGATTTCCAGAGGCAGCAGGCATACTTCAGAAGACGACGCG
>JAWQFJ010003054.1:118557-121057 GCA_034096865.1 Theodoxus fluviatilis
GCTTGTGAAAAAACTAGAAGCTTGATCTTTCACTATTTTTCACCAAACATGGCATCATAATTGTCTGAGAATGTAAGTCTTTTTTTATATATAAATGTCATCTGGAAGAGTTCAAAAAATATATTTTGGGTGATGACTCTAATTAAAAATCGAAACAGACTTTCTCAACTACAAAGGGAAAACGCGTATTGTTCACATAAGTACTAATATGCTTATGGGTGAACAATGAACAGTTAATCAAATTTTCGTAAGTACGGATTGCATATTTGATAAAAAGAAAGGGGGTAAAGCACACAAAAATATGAGGCAATAGAAGTGCGGCCGAACGCTCCAACGAATGACAGTAATTAGTTCAGCACCGGTAGCTAATAAGCTGTGTTCCTTCTTTTACGTTCGATAGGTTTTTATCTTGATTTGAGTGAAGTTTTAAAAAAGAAATTGAGGACATAAGTTGATTGTCAGTCGTCTTGCATAAATTTGAAATACGTTCCACGAATGTTATTTGGAATCACTGAGAATAAAACTACGTCGCTCCGATTGGACTCAGAGCAGTCGCATTGCTGAATTTAAGTAGAATCAGAATACCAAAGTTATGAAAAGAGAGAAAATCGTAAGCAGACTGGCTGCTCATAATGAACTGAAAGTTTTTCGTGTCTAGATAGCCACGCTGAAAAGACAACACTTTAGGTATGAATACTGACGCACTCTGATGGGAAAATAATTCCCGATCTAGCTATACATGTACTTCTCTCAAATAATCGTGAGGATGAGTCCGGACCATTTCTCCATAATCTTTTTTAAAAGAGTCTTTGAACAGCAGTGGTCCCGGATGTTAAAAATAAGGTGATAGTTAATAATTTTCACAAGTGGGGAATAGTACATATTGTCGTTGACGACATATCGATTGTTCACAAAAAATGTTGTACATATCGTTCTTTTCTTGGTTCACTCTCAACATGAGAGAAGCAAAATTGTTCTTTATTGATAAGAATTTCCAGAGAGTTTTATGTATCACGGCTCGGTCGCCAGTCGCCGTGTAGGCAAAGATTATAGGTAACCTATAATCTTTGGTGTAGGGTCAATTTTGGTGTCCGGAGGGAGAGCGTGTCGACTGCTTTGGGTAGTTAAGAGCATGCGCATTGGTTACCTGTGATTTTTTTTAATGCTGAATACCGTGAACTGATTCTTGTACGTCCATCCTTGAGTTCGTGCTCTGGATGTACTAGCAAACGGACTACACGTGAGAGCAGCTGAAGTACGTTTCCCTGCACACTGTACATGTCTGCATCGCAATGGTGAGTTTCTGGCGCTACGTCGTTGTGCAAATGTAGAAAGTACGGCGAAGGACCGAGCACTGACCCTTGAATGACCCCCGACGTCAGCAAACGGCTACTACCGTACTAGCCAGAGTCGAGTCAACACTAACTTGCAGTTGTCTGACGAACGTGACCCGAACCACAATCGTGCTGTATCATCACTTCTAATTGCAGGACGTTTGATACAAAATATTACATTGGAGCAACATTTCATGCTCGAGAAATACGTGCTCGAACTGTCTCAGTGCTCGTGGTTTGCTCTGTAGCACTGACAGCTGCGCTGGCGGCGGCGGCGGCGGCGGCGGCGGCTGCATTATGAAACGTTACAGGTTTTCTTAAATTCTGTTTTAAATGTTTTTGCTGATGTCGTCGTCAACGTTTTGATGGCGTTGGAGGCGGTATCCATCATCATCATTGATAGTGGTGGTGGAGGTAGTGGTGGTAGTAGTAGTAGTAGTAGTAGTAGTAGTAGTAGTAGTAGTAGTAGTAGTAGTAGTAGTAGTAGTCGAAGTGACAGTAGCGTGGGTCATAGAGATAGTGCTCGGGTTTACTTGTCGGAGGTGCATACGAGGAAATGTTACAATGATGCAGTACGAACAGTTTTGACAATGAAACATTTCTTATTCCTAAACATTGCAGACTATAAACAAATCATAAAAACGCTGTACTAAGTGCTATTGTCACGAGGATGAATGCCCTGATCTGAGCGGTAATAGAATTCTTTTTGAGCTAAGCTATCTCTCTCTCGCACGCGCGCGCGCGCGCGTGTGTGTGAAAGAGGAGAGAGAGAGAGAGAGAGAGAGAGAGAGAGAAAGAGAGAGAGAAAGAGAGAAAGAGAGAGAGAGAGAGAGAGACAGAGAGACAGAGAGACAGAGAGAGAGAGAAGAGAGAGAGAGAGAGAGAGAGAGAGAGAGAGAGAGAGAGAGAGAGAGAGAGAGAGAGAGAGCTTGGGTGTGCATGTGCGCTCGTGTTTAGGTGCGTGTGGGCGGGAGAGCCTATGGTTTTGCGTGAGTGCGTGCGAGTGAGTGAGCAGGATAGTGTGAAAACAGATGTGTGTGGATGCATGCGGGCAAGACATTGTCATGAGCATGTGCCTTTCTACAACATCAAGCCTTCAAAAACAAATCGAAACAGATATGTAGGTATTGATCGTTAAAGTAGAAAGAGCGTTGCTGCTGAGCCGG
>JAWQFJ010003054.1:126057-128557 GCA_034096865.1 Theodoxus fluviatilis
AGTCAGCCAACAACCCCTTCATGAAGTCCTACCCCTCTCCGAATGTGAATGGAATGGCCTCCTCCCTGTACAACCCCTCCGTGCCTCAGGGATCCAACGTCAACCCGACAGTGTACGGCGCCACCGCTACTCCACAGTGGGGACAGAGCTATGGCGATCAGCCTCCCACCCACTCCACTCACCCCACCCACCCTAACCAGCCGTTCTACCCCACCTTCGGCAGGTAAGGATGCTCTGCGAGCGTCGTGTGAGACGTGTGGGTGGAGCAACTGTGAATGTGGGCGCAGCCTGCCAAGAATTCTTTATGACATATGCGTTTCCTTCGGCGCGAGAATAATGAGATATCTCCGAGGACAAGAACTCCTGGCGAAAGAAACGACTGTTCTACAGGAAAATATGTCTTTCCAAAGACGAAATGACCGCGATGCGTGATGGTCTCAGGCCGAAGCTAATTGTAGAGACGGAATTCCATAATTGACCCTTCGACATTGCCAGACAAATCAAGCACATCGGGTTATACGTGGAATTTCTCTTTGCAGGGGATATAGCTCCCAAAAGGCGTAAAAGCTAAACGAAACATCCGCTCGGATTTGAAAGTACCAACTAAACAGGACTTCCGTAATAGGACTATAAGCGTTGGAGCAATAACGTCGGCCCAGAGAGCAGTTTGATTGGAGAGCTCACTCAATAGTTACCCTACTGAATCGTCAGAGCTGGTTTTAAGACACATGGACATTTGTACGTATTTCGGAGCTGACTGGCGATCGGGAGATCTTGGGTTCGGTCCCCGCCTAAGGTCTGTGAAGTTTTTTCTTTCTGTCTCTGCCAGGGTTTCGGCTCTGTGTTAGGATTACCCTCCTGTCTAGTCAGCACTTACCAGCGAGACACGTGGACGCGTGTAAAGCCATCTTGGATCTGACTGGCGGATGCAAGTGCAGACTTTCTAAGCGCACTCGGTGGCCAAACGTAAGAGTGGGATTTCAGAATCGAACAAGTTATTCTCTATTTCAAGGAAAAAACGTGAGAAGAGTGTGGTATGGATTAAAAAGCATGATGCGGAAAGTAACTGACCCCGTAACAGAGAGGAGACAGATTCATGAATGTGTTGCTCAGAGATGGATCCCGTTTCGATGGCGTGTTGTAGAATCATTTCGTCTGAGACGCAAGCATGTTTATGCATATCAATGAGAATTGTAATTGTATAGATTTGTAATTACAACACAGAGAATTGTAAATTGCAAAATCAGATATTTCCACCGCGACAGTAACACATATTGCACCATGCACGGGAAAGCTACAACACTTTGTGAATGTTACCTATAATGACATACCAGGGTAAAACATAAAAAGCCCTACTGTTAGTGAAATGATCATTACTCACACCACGCAAACTGTTTACTGCTATGCAATGATTCATCTATCGCAGGTTTCTTCGACATCATAATGCGAGATGAACCTGGAGTTTCGCGAGAGAGCGAAGTGTGCATTATTAGATTTTCAATATAATTCCTTTGTCGTTGATAAGTGGATTGTTGCATTCTACATTCAAGGGTCAAATTTCAGAAGTGCACTTAAATGAAGAGCAGTAGCCAATGCTATGATATAAACCTGAGACAATATGACAAATTCCATTCACAACTATCCATAAGTGCGCAGTTTTCCAACATAACAGAATTACAGCTTGACGATAGTGTTTGGGCAGCCCTTGAATCTCTGTGTGTGTGTGTGTGTGTGTGTGTGTGTGTGTGTGTGTGTGTGTGTGTGTGTGTGTGTGTGTGTGTGTGTGTGTGTGTGTGTATGTGTGTGTGTGTGTGAGAGAGAGAGAGAGATAGATAGAGAGAGAGAGAGAGAGAGAGAGAGAGAGAGAGAGAGAGAGAGACAGACAGACAGAAACACAGAGACAGACAGAAACACAGAGACAGACAGACAGAAACACAGAGACAGACAGACACGGACAGAAACACACAGACAGAAACACACAGACAGAAACACACAGACAGAAACACACAGACAGAAACACACAGACAGAAACACACAGACAGAAACACACAGACAGAAACACACAGACAGAAACACACAGACAGAAACACACAGACAGAAACACACAGACAGACAGAAAGATGCACACGCACAATTGATAGATACGGACGCTAACGAAACTAACTTATTTGTCTTTTTTCCCTTCTGAATCTTATGTATCTATTATATTTTTCTCTCAATGCGGTGGAACGAGCTGCGAGATGTTTTGTTGCCATTTTTATCATTTTGCCTTGAAGAAGAAATCCAGTCACTGTCACGTGCACGCAATATCAGTAAGTTTTCATTCTAAAATATCCTGAAGTGCGAGGGGCTATTTCCGCAGAGATAGGACATTCAGCAACGTTCAGCATGCCGGCAACATTCCGCAGAGATAGGACATTCAGCAACGTTCAGCATGCCGGCAACATTCCGCAGAGATAGGACATTCAGCAACGTTCAGCATGCCGGCAACATTCCGCAG
>JAWQFJ010003054.1:133557-137889 GCA_034096865.1 Theodoxus fluviatilis
GTCACCAATTTCATCAAAATGAAAACTGTTTTCAAATTTGGTTTTCATGTAAAGTTCGAGCGTTGCAGTCAGAAGAAAATGTTGGGAAATAAATAAATGTGTAGATATTCGGTCAAAATATTAGGTCTCGTTGTTGTACGTAGTTGTTTTCTCGTCCTGCTTGGGGGAACTGTTCCTGGGTAGTTCTGTTGCTTTTTTAACTCATACTCTGATTGCCCGTCCACGGTACCCGCGCTACAGCCAGGCAAATCTAAAGAAACTGTCAGCAGCAGTAAAATGGGCCATAAGCACCATCCGCTAACCGAGACACTGTCCCACTGGCGTAAGATTTTCTTATTTCTAAACTACCCTCCAGTAATCTGGATCATTTTTGTTTGTGGGCCGAGTGCTTCCTGCATCACTCAAGGCTCCTACAGGTTTCAGTCTTCCGTCTGAAAAGGATGAATCATTACATTTGTCCATATTCTAATTTTTTTATAGACACTTCTCCAAGTTCGTCTTTCACAACTATCCATGATGTGGGGTGTTGTATTGGTGGGTCTGTGGTTGTGGCTGGCGGGGTGGTGGGTGGGGGTGGGGTTGTGAGTTGGGGTGGGGTGGTGGTGGGGGCGGTGGTGGGGCTGGGGTGGGTGGCCTGTTTGAGCGTAGTTGGTGTGGGTGAGGTGAGAGATATCGGGCTTGGCTGAACCAACATTGAACGTAAACCTTAGTAACAAATCTGCGTTTACACGCGTGTGCCTTAACGTTGGTCAGACTTACGCTTCTGCTCATGACTTCCGAATAGGGGATGAGAGCTTTCACCTCGCTCTTCGTGCTTTAACCACAATACACTCACGGCACATTTAATGCGCAAATTTTTTCTAGTCGTTGCACTACTGAAATATAGGGGTAGCGATTGGTAAGCTACGTGGGCATCGGGGCGTCAAAGTTTTAGAGGAGACACTAAGCGGCATCTTTTTGGGTGTTAAGAAGAAACTATTGATGCGGACTATGTGAGACGTATCAACACAAGGCAATCGCAACTACGTACCCAGCACCAGTGCCAACCATGCGTAGCACACCCACTTCAACCGCCTTTGCCAGCCATTCTCATCTAGCAAGTGTTGTCCGTGCAGTATACTAGATTTCCTTCAAGATCGGGGGACCATTCCTTATGTGGCGTCCTTCGAAACCACTACCAATGGGCTCTGAGAATGCGGGTACCTAATCCTAGTTCAACCTCGCCCAACCATACGTCATGTACGTCTTCATTATATTTCCTCTTATTTAGCATAGTGAACGTGTTAGTGATGTACTATACCACCAACATTCTTGCACTTTTTTTCCTTCTCCATACTACAGAAATATCATCACGCCAATCTTGCTTAGTTGTTTGTATCTGATAGATAATTATCGGGTAGCTACTTGCGACGCACCAAAAACTGTGCACTTAGGTAGTATTAGCGCGAGGTACAGGAGTGATTATACATCCGCTCAGACTCAGGATTGTTGTGCCATGCATGGGGCACACGCGCAGGATTATGAAACGGTGCTTTAGCTGCAGGCTGACTGAACCCAAAACATACGCCTCAACTTTCTGTGCTTGTCTTCCTCCATGGTTTATAATCGATATTATACGCCGCTTGGCTACTGGGTAAGTGAATTTGGATAGTAATAATAACACGGTATTCGTTGTTAATGGTTTTCATACAAATACAATTTACGCATCAAGGTGGTTCGTGACTTTGGTCATACCATTCCTCATTGCGCGTGGAGAGTTTCCAATTTCGATTGTCACGGCCCAAACTGGCGATGTGAGTTAGGTTATTTCGAAAAAACAAAAAAAAAAAAAAGGAGCCAGCCTGAGATGTTATGACTGTGCAGCCATAGCCTTTGAAATGACTATTCCAACAAGTTAGAATTACTCCCACTTCCCCTCAGTCTACGAATGGCACACGGTCTATTTTTCTTAAGATTTTGGCTTGTGGCACCATGGAGCTGCTCTCTCGCTTAGTGGTTTTTCCCTGTTGGGTGCCATTAGGCTTCGCCCACCACTAGCTACCGTATGCATGGGCTATGCTACCATTCAAGAGTCTGTCATATCCTATGTTTGCCTGATGCGAGATTAGCCTTTATAGGAATTATCCGCTGTATCGACGTGTGATTTGCACTTTTATGGTTAGTGTGCATAGACCGATTATTTCTCTTGAGAGTGCTTGTACTCTTTTGAGTAGAAAATGTGATGCTAAAATAAAACAGCCATCACTTATAAAGGAAAGGGGCAAAGATCTCGGGGCGATATTAGGAGCACATTTAGGGCGCGAGAGGTGGCGGACTCAGTAAGAAGGAAATGAATAGAAAGAAGAAGTCACGGCGCGACATCCCGGGAAGGGGTATTGACTAGGTGTATATATGAAAAAACTCATTGTTGGCCATTGGGAAGAGTGTTCTGGAGGCCTTTCCGGGAGGGCGGTGCCGCTTAGGTATTGCCCCCGGTCTTAGATCGATTTTGAGGCTGCTGGACTAGCATTGGAAGAAGTAGAATGGAGATAGGCTGGTGTTAGTCCTTGGGGGGATGGACATGTAGGACATGTTGCGGGGCGACCCCAGGGCGCGTTTAGTGGTGCGTGCTTGTGACGGAGGGCGCGGGGTAGGGGTGTGATCCGGGCGGGGGGAGACTGGTGTGTCTTGGGGCTGTGGGACACTGGAGATTTGGCCGCCCAGATATATTGCTGACATTGCTGTAAGGATGTTTCTGGTAGGTGGTGTGGACGAGAGAGTGTTGGGACGATCTGCTGCGGAAATCCCGGTAGAGTATTTTAGCTGCAGAGGGGGAGGCGTGGAGATGTTTTCTTAGGAGGGGGGCGGGGTGGACCTGAGAGTTTGGGCGGTGACGCGGGAGGGGAAGAGTTAATTGCTGGGAGTCATGTAGATGTTTCTTGGGTGTAGGGGGAGGCGAAGAGATACTGGGCGGACGGGAAGCAAGAAGGAGGATGGTATTTAGTGCTGGAGATAGGAGGGGACCGTGTGGAGAGTGTTCTTTCTTAGGGGATGGGGAGTGAGAGATCCTGGCGACTAAGCTGGAAGGGAATTATTGCTGAGGCGTGAGGGGGAGGGATGTAGGTTTCTAGGATGCGGGTGGCGGAGTGGAGTGGTGTGATGGGGATGTGTGATGCGAGGTCGTTAGGGATATTGGTGTACGACCGAGTGAGGACATGATGGGAAAGTTCATTGCTTGCTCGGAAGGAGCGCAATGGAGGAGGGATAAAAGGAAACGGAATGGTTAGTCTTGGCAGGGATTAGTGGAGTGGGACATGAGATCACGCATGGAGGAGGGCGTGGAGACGGGCGAGGAGTAGGGAGGGAAGGGGATTATTTTTGCTAGGTGAGACGGTTGCGAACGTGGTAGGTATGTTTGCTTAGGAGGGGGGGTGGACATGAGATCTGGCGACCTAACGATTATTGCTGAGCAGTGGAGATGGAATATCGTTCCTTCTTAGGGGGGATTGGCTGACAATGAGATTTGGGGCACCCAGAATTATTGCTGAGGGAAGTACCGTGGTGTAGGAGGACGGGTAGAATGTATTCTTAGGGGGTGGCACATGAGAATACTGTGCGACCAAGATATTGCTGGGGGGCATGTGGTAGTGGATCGGGGTTATTTAGCTCTGATCCTACTACCTGTGGCTAGAACGACCCACGATCTAGACTTAATGATCTGGACAGCTGTCCTGGTGTTCTCTAGTTCGGCCTACCCGATTTGCTGCGTGTTTGGGGACTCGGGACTCGCTGTGCGTCTTGACGACTAGCTAGAGGGCACAGGGTAATACGCGTAAGTCCAATTGGCCGAGGGGTTTCAGGCTGCTGAGCTACTCCATTATCGAGTCGGCACAGGTCGTTGATATTGCACCAAGGACCAGGGGGACCTGATCCCCGCAGGTTTCCTCTTAGCTCAAGGGGCTTCAGCTGAGTGCGAGGTTTCACAATAGGGTGAGTTCAATCCACGCAATCTTCACTGTGCTCTTCCAGGGGATGCACCGAGCAAACACAAGTCCTCCTAAGTGTTCCGCCGTCTATCATGACTCGCTTTAAGAAGAGTCATAGCGGGGGGCACACATCCGTGGACAGTGTATCGCGTGCTAAATTTGGAAACAAAAAGAAAGACAAGTACAAGTAGGCTGCGTGGTCTGGCTACACAGTTTTTTGCGAAGAATGATTTGAGTCTGTTGGCTCTTGGGGGATACTTCGCCATCACAACAAAACAGCCTACGTCAGAGCCAGAATCTCTTATCTTAAAAAACTAGATCTTGGCTAACCCCCAAAATGTCCTGAGCCACTAGGCAGAGTGTTACT
>JAWQFJ010003055.1:0-58086 GCA_034096865.1 Theodoxus fluviatilis
GTTGTCATCTAAAAAAAATAACCTAAAAAAAATCAAAAAAATAAACAAAAAACTAAAAAAAAAAAAAAAAAAAAAAAAAAAACAACTAAATGGTTTGCTGACAATAATTCACAACCAGAGATCGACTCTGACCCTCCGAACAGCGAGAAAAAGAACAGAAAGTGTTTTTATTAAACGGCGCCTGTATTTAATAACCGGCGGAATTTTACATAGGTTATATAGTGGTAAATCCGGACCGGACCAACTGTATGTAAAAAACGGCTGTTTTTATTAACCGCGTGTTTTATAAGCGGCAACTACTGTATATCAGGTTAGATTTTAAAAAATCTGTCTTAACCAATTACTGTTAACAAATAACTTATTGTACACAAAATACTGATTTTATTATTTTAATAAACTCAGATTCCTCCTGTCCCAGGGATAGAACCACGGCACTGCGCCTCGCACATCGTCCAACCCCAAAGAATGCTCGCCTGTCTATGAATGATACTTGGTGAACATCTACGATGCACCTGTCCCTCTGTATAACTGCATTAGCTTTGGTTCAACATCTACGACGTGCCAAAGCAAAAACATTAGGTACTCACAGGAACTTCCCTTCCCTTCGCTCTCATCTACAATATACACCAGTTCCTGGCAGCCCACCCCCAGTGCTCTTCCCTCTTGCTTGAGTGCACAGTCAGCCCCTCAGCCTCTACTTGCTTGTTGAAACCATGTCTTTTGACAGGCGGAGATAGGCGAGCATGCTTTGGGGTTGGACGATGTGTCAGGTGCAGTGCCGTGGTTCTATCCCTAGGACAGGAAGAATCTGGGTTTATTCAAATATATAGACAATCCTCGGGGCTTCAAAATGGAAATCAAAGTGAAGGGCCAAAAACTGGAAGCTGTGAACAACTTCAAATACCTGGGATCTATCGTGATTGATGAAGGGTCCAAACCAGAGATACTGTCCAGAATAGCACAAACAACAGCAGCATTGGCAAAGTTGAAGCCAATATGGCGTGACAGAAATATCACTCTCGCGTCGAAGATCAGGCTCATGCGCACGCTGGCCATCTCCGTATTCTTGTATGCATGCGAGTCCTGGACACTCACATCTGAACTACAGAGACGGATACAAGCCCTGGAAATGAGATGCTTCCGCAAGATTCTGAACATCTCATATAAAGACCATGTCACGAATGAGGAAGTCAGCAACAGGATCAGGAGAGCAATTGGACAGTACGAAGACCTGCTCTCAATCGTGAAAAGCAGAAAGCTGAAGTGGTACGGTCACGTGTCAAGAGGCAGTGGGCTGGCCAAGACCATCCTGCAAGGTACCGTACCAGGTGGGAGAAGGAGAGGCAGGCAGAGAAAGAGGTGGGAAGACAGCATCAAAGAGTGGACAGGCTTGACCTTTGCTGACTCACAGCGAGCCACAGAGGATAGAGATCGATGGAGGAAGATTGTCCGAAAGTCATCAGTGGTGCCTCGACAACCCATCTCAGGGTTAAGAGACTGAACTGAACTGAACTGATAGACAATATAATACTGGCTGCAACCCTGTGTCATAAATCTGTCCATGCATGTAATTCTGTCTGTGCGTGAATGATACTTGGTGAACATTTATGATGCACCTACCCCTCTGTATGACTGCACTAGCTTTGGTTCAACGTCTACGACGTGCCAAACAAAATCAATGGGTATATACAGGAACTTCCCTTCCCTTTGCTCTTATCTACTGATTTTATTATTCCTGAGAATGAACAGGACAGAACAATGAGCTGCAGAAGGATGTATCCAAAACAGAGGGGTTTTGTTTGTTTGTTTGTTTGTTTTTCCTTTGTAATTTTCCATTCCACCTGAAGATAAATGTGGAGAAAGCAGACTTATTTCTCACAAGAAGTCTATGTATAGTTACGTGCATTTTATATCTGACTTTTCAGTCTGTAGGTACTGTCTGCTCGTAAAGGACATCTGGTACAGCTGTGCTGGAAGAGATAAACTGAAACCATTGCAATATAATGAATCTGAATTACCATAAATACGCATGGAGACTTACTTGGGGAGGGGCTGTGGCAGTCTAAAGGTGGTGGAGGGCACACAGTGAGTGTCACACAACTGCTGGTACAAAAGTCGTTCTGACAGTCGGTGAGGATTGACAGCCAGCAGTTGGGCTCCGCCCCTACACAGCCAAGCTCCGCCCCCTCCTAGAGGTCCCACCAATCGCCAGGGAGCATGGGCACTGCAGCATAATACACCATTTACATAATTCAGCTGCCTTCAGTCATGTATCTCTACCAAGAATTTTATATTAAGTAGATATAGTCAATACTGAATGATGATGCAAACATGCTATGGGTAATGGTTATACAGACAACACAATAAAAAAACATTATTAATTCCAAAATTAGGTTATAACATGCCTGATGACTACTGAAAGTGAATCTTTAAAAATCACATTAACATGCAGAAAAATGGATAAGGCAATACCAGTCCACACACTTATGCAATGGCAAAATCCAAAAATTTCATAATGGTTCCATCATGACCCAAATGTTACCTTTGCACTGCATCCTGCAGAAGTCTGGCTTTGAGCTGCAGCAGACCAAAGTCCACCTGCAGACAGCGGATGTCTGATGATGCATCTGACTTGATTCTGGCCATGCCAGCCAGCTGATCCCGCACCGACACTGGTGTCTGAAAATAGGAAGCAGTTTCAAAGACGTATTCAGTTTGCAAAATTTTCCTGCATTCACTTAATTTGTAATGTGTAAGATAAGTAATGAATGCGCCTTTTTCTGCAACACACCTCTACCTAAAAGTGCATGATGTCCGCAACGAGGGTGTTCAATGCTGACTGACACGGACACATTGCCTGGTACACAGCAAGCACAGGTTTACACATCTGAGCATTGTTTTCTCATCATGAAATATTTCATAACACACATTATGACACAACAAGACGGATGGATGGATGGATGGATGGATGGATGGATGGATGGATGGATGGATGGATGGATGGAGCTTAACAACCTATCAGCCTTTGTAGGCTATGCAAGGCCAGTAATCACGAAAATCACTCAAATAGTTTATATGCTAATCAAGTCACAATGTTCCTAGTTTTTTGCCTCTTACAAATCGTGTAGGGAGACATGGTGGGCCTATTCTGACCCCCAACCCACAGGGAGCTGCACAACAAGACAACAAAATACGCCACAACTACTGGATCAGCCAGTAAAAGCCTAGCAGCCGGAAATCACAGCTGATGAGAGAAGCATAAACTGACTTTGGCTGCACTCTGTACTCTACAGCACAGCAAAACAGAATGCAACCTATTTATCTTCTTCTTGGTTGTCTCTCAGGTGTTGAGGAAGACGACATGCTGTGCCATCATCTGTGGATGCGCATATGGCTCCGAAGTCCAAACTCTGAGGCACACAGGCAGCTGCAGGTGGGGCAAGGAACACCGGTCTGGACAGTGGTTGAAGCAGCTCCGTGTGGCCTTGCTCGCGCAGCTTCAAGGTGACAACAGCGGTCATCTTCAAATGCTCTTGCAGCTTTTCGGGCGGAGGCACGTCAGAAGGTTCTATCACCAGCAGTGGCCTCAAGGTGCCGTGGTTGGAGGTTTGCCCATTTGAAGTTCGCCTTGAGGTTGTCCTTGTACCTTTTCTTTGGACCTCCTTGGTTCCAACTTCCCCGTGCCAACTTGCCATAAAAGAGCTGCCAGGGGGATTCTGGACTCCTGCATGCCGATGACATGCCCGGACCATCGAAGCTGGGCATTGAGGATCTTGACTTCGATGCTTGTGGAGCCGGCTCTATCAAGGACCTCCTGGTCGGTGATGCGGTCCGGCCAGCTTATCCGCATGATTGACCACAAAACGAACATGTTAAATTGTTCAAGGTGCTTAATGTGCCTGTGGTACAGGGTCCATGTCTCTCAACCATAAAGCAATGAAGTGAGGACCACTGCCTTGTGCACTTTGAGTTTGGTTGAGACCTATCTATACAAAACTACAGACAACACAACTCTCGAGACTGGGCAGATTGTCTCAGTATAGTGTGTGAATGTGGCTACAGACAGGCTACACCACAAGGTGAGAAGCAAGTGTTTAGGCAGATGGTAAAGTATGTAAAAATTAAACAAGACAGCGTAACAGTGCCTCTTTTCTCTTATGAAATGAATGTTAGTTTTTGTCCAACAACAACAACATAAACAAATGATTTTGCACAGACACATGCTACGATCAACTTAAAGGAACACAATTGAAAATGGTTTCTGATGACCAAGAAACAATGACATGAACTGTCCATATCTTATCCACTGGACCACAGCACTGCACAAATGCACTTGCAGGACTTTACATCAGGATGGCATACCTTATTCAACACTGTTTTCAAGGCTTTGCTGCGTAGTTTTGTTCTGGACATCACCTCTGCTTCATACCTGATGGAAAAGCAATGGAGGAAAACATTGAGGCACACTGACTATGCTACATAAATTTTCATTTTTGCCAGTCACTGCATTCAATGCACTCCAAACCACCATCTGTCATCATGGCTTCTACAAATCATGGTTATCTTTGTCAAGGTGTCTGTTTATCTACTTCTGCACCCATTTGTCCTTTTATCTTTCTGTTCACCATCTGATTTTTCATCTGTCTGTGCATGGCCTACATAAGACTACATTTCAATGCATTATTTCCTGTAACCCAAGGATAGTGCCAAATGTTCTCCATTGGATTGTGCTAACAAGTATATCAAGTGGCTGGAGCTGCTCGATGCCCCCTCATCATCTGGAACCCCTGGCTGCAGGGCTTCTGGGGCCTGCTCCAGTAGCTCCGCCAGGGGCAGCCCCAAGCCACTGTTACTGCCGCAAGTATGGCAGCTCTAGTGTACCATACTTTCTTGTTCTTCTGGCGGGTGACCTCCCCTTGGTCACTCTTGCGCATTTGGCGCGCCTGTCCAGTTTTGTCATTTGCTGCTCACATCGCCTTGGGACCTTGGTCTTGACAGCATCGGCGGCTAGCGGTTGACCAGTGTTTTTGAGCGATTCGTCTTTGCTGACCTTTCTCGACAACCCAGGACGAGGTACGGATCAATTATGCTAAACACGATGTACCTCTTTCTGTTTTTCATACACCTTGTGATGGTTTTAATTGTATGATGTATTAATTTAAACCTGTGATATGAAGGCCTGCACATTATTCTTCATTTGGTGTGCATGATATTTACTTGAATTTTATTTGTATATTTTCAGTTTTTACGGCATTCAGCATACTACAATAAAGAGAAGAAATTCATGCCCATTTCTCACGTCATTAACTGGGAGGCAGCGACAGCCACCATTGAGGCTTCTGGAGGGCATCATGACAAGATCAGATCATTCAGATCCAACTGTGCATTTGTTTGTGTTGTGCCTGTAATTGTTCACCCTCTTCTACTGAAACCAATGGCCTATACGCTCCAGGCTCCCTTTAGGGCTGCTCTGTAATTTCAGCCACAGGCATCCTCAACCAGTACGCGCTGTGTATGATTAGAGGATCTCACTACAAAGGCTGAGAGCCACAAATCAATACACCTGTGTAGCACGATGGAGGAGCATGATATACTCAGTCACTTCTGCACTTGCCAGACATACTTCACTGGACACCAGAAGGCAGACGCAAGAGGGGCAGACCAAAGAACACCTGGCGTCGAACAGTAGAGGGGGAGCTCAAGATCATGAAGGAATTCTGGAGCACCATTCAAAAGAAGGCCCAAAACCGACAGGTTTATTGCTGAAAGCTGGCATTGCAGGCATAAGTAAGTAGACATACTTCAAACAAAAAACACGATAATGTTAAGCTCACTATCACTGCAATCCGTGCTTTACATAAAGTAAATAAAGCACCTACAACTGATTGACACAAGGAATAATACTTTTATTTTACCCTCCCTGAATTCAATGTATCTCATCCTCACCCTTTCTATGCAACATCTACTCTGCATTTGGCACACAGACAACTAGTAATATACGTGATCTTTTCAACTCCTCTACTCTGAACTCTAGCACTGGCAAAGGAAATGTTACAAGTCTAAGTGCATGCTCTTCATTTAGGTCTTACAATGCATTCCACTCAAATCTCTGCATGGATGTTTAAATGCCGTCCCAGACAGCCTACCTCTCTGTGTCACGCAGATGCTGAGTCTCAAACTTGGCTCTCTCAGCAGGTGAAAGTTCCTCCCAGCACTGCTGGAGAAGTTCTGTCACCTCCTCATAGCCAGCCTCGGGGTTCTCATCCACCACTGTATTCAGACAGAGACAAAGGTAAGCGTCGTATTTTTCACAGATTGTCCACCACTGAGTACAATCACGGAAAGGAAAGGAAGTTGGGTTGTTTTTTTACAGAAATGTTCACCAACTCATGTGTATCAACTTTTCAGTTTTTCGACCATATATAATAATGAGATATGAACATTTCATTACACCATCCCCCACCATGCACAAACACAGGTAAGCACACCCCTCTTTATAAAAAAAGTATCTACTGCTGAAAATGTTTTTTTTTTAAACTTAAATAGCTGATTCCTCTAGTGCTCATAGGGCAGGGAAGATGGGACAGCATGCACTTTGTTGTTTCCTGTTGATTTTTTGTTGTTGTTGTAATGATTTTTTTAAAAGTTTAGAGTCAACAGAAAAAAACCAGGGGTCGACAGGTTGTCGTCACCACAATTGGGGAGGGGGGGGGGGGGGGGGGGGGGGGGGGGAAGAGCCTGGGGGCCTGAACGAAAAGATAGTATTTTCACAGAAATGTTCACCAATCCTTGAGTCTCAAATTTTCAGTATTTCTTCCATACACAATTATCAGCCATTAGTATTTGCTTCTATCATCACCCACCCCCTCCCCCACCCTCACCCCTCCGCCCAAAAAAAGGTTATCAATGAAAATTTGCTGTAAAGGAAGGAGTTGCAGGTATGCCATTACCTTGACGTTTTCTGTCCTTGCTGAAAAGAGTGAATGGACTCTCTGGTCGCCTGACTCGCTGGTTGCCAATCAAGTCAAATGTGGATTGTCTCCCCTGCATTACATGCTGAAATCACGAACACCATTGTGTCAATAAGGGTAGCAAAGTTTTCCCTTCCATTACTTGGTGAACTTTCTCAACCTGCACTGTCGTTATGTCACCGTGCCCCCAATCCAATCCATAAAGCACAGAGTGCTGTGAGTGATTGTAATGGGGAAATAGGTTTTCGGAAGTGTCTCACCTGAGAGAGACTTGATTTTTGCTGGTGCGTGGAGGGTGGGGTTAGTAGTCCGAAAGCAGCATAAAAATTGAAGCAGAGGATTTGGAGTTGAGTTCTGCCCCTCGGGTGATAAGAGGTGTTTGCTCTGAGTTGTAGTGAGTAGAAATGATTGCGAGTTGGTTGTGAGAAGATGGCTATATAAGAGAGTGCAAGAAGACAGAGATCAGTCCGCCTACTGAGAGGAGAGAGGAGAGATCGGTCCACCTACTGAGTGAGAGGAGAGGGGAGAGATTGGTCCCCACACAACAGAGAAGCAGATGAGGAGAAGAGAGAAGCAGACGAAGGAGAGAGCGAGAGAAGCAGACGAACAGAAGAGAGATCGGCACCGCACACACAGCAGAGACACGCACAGAGAGAGAGCGGGCAGTGTTGGTAAAAGGTTGGTGTGAGATTTTTACACAGGTCAATAGCTTTTTAACTTGTCGAGGGCTGACCTACGTATTTTATGTTTTTATGTAAGAAGGCTGATTGAAATTTTACTTGTGCTTTTACATTTTTTTTCCTGTTGGGAGTTGAGTATGTGAAGAGAATAGATGTAATTTTATAAGATTGGGTTATCTAGGATGTTGTGTTTGAGCCATATACAAATGTAACTATTTTTTGTTTTCTACCCCCTGTTACGAGTATTTTTATGTTGAACATAAAGACGTATAAGTAACCCGGGACCTGTTTTATTTCGTTTTTGTGGATCCCCGTAACGGAGATGAAATGGCTGATCCAGGATCAGCAGAGCACCATTTGTCTCCTCCAGAAAGTAAGAGTGACATATGTCACCCCAGCTGGGAAACTTCATGGAGTTTGTTGTCAACTCTGCTATCAAAGTCGGCCGGACAACATTTTCAACATATTTCCATATGTTTATGTATTTATGTACTTAAAAAAACACTTTCTTCTCTATTGAGGGAACTTTTGGCCAGAAAAAATAAATCTTGATAATTTTTGTGGTCGAGTTACATGATAATGATTCATAAAGTTGAGGTCTGAAACAGCCTAAAAGGCTGATAGGCCTTAAAAAACCAACCAACCAACCAAACCAAACCAAACCAAACCAAACCAAACCAAACCACCCCACCCCACCCCACCCCACCCTAAACCCAACCCACCCCATCCCACTTCACTTCACCCCACCCAACCAACCAACCAACTAAACAACTAACCAACCAACAAAGCTTTGAGTGACATGCCAGAAAACTCAACTTGCACTATACAAAGGCAGCAACATTTCACCCTCATGAAAATTTCCAAGTCCACATCCAACATATTTCACGGTCAAGCCAAAAGTCACATCCTTCACCTTGGCAGGGAAAGCCTTGATCTTGCTCTGTGGTTCCTCTTCAGACAGTTCAGAATGAGGTCTCTTGCCAGGCCTATTGCTGGCTGAAGGTGGCATTAGAGTCACAGGCTGCAAAGATAAAGGCAGACTTTGTGGTTTTCTGTAGCAACCTTACACCACTCATGACACTTGTGTCACAGGCTGCAAAGACAAAGGCAGACTTTGTGGTTTTCTGTAGCAACCTTACACCACTCATGACACTTGAGTCAAAGGCTGCAAAGACAAAGGCAGACTTTGTGGTTTTCAGTATCAACTTTAAGCCACACATGGCTGCAAAGACAAAGGCAGACTTTGTGGTTTTCAGTATCAACTTTAAGCCACACATGGCTGCAAAGACAAAGGCAGACTTTGTGGTTTTCAGTATCAACTTTAAGCCACACATGGCTGCAATGACAAAGGCAGACTTTGTGGTTTTCAGTATCAACTTTAAGCCACACATGGCTGCAAAGACAAAGGCAGACTTTGTGGTTTTCAGTATCAACTTTAAGCCACACATGGCTGCAAAGACAAAGGCAGACTTTGTGGTTTTCAGTATCAACTTTAAGCCACACATGGCTGCAAAGACAAAGGCAGACTTTGTGGTTTTCAGTATCAACTTTAAGCCACACATGGCTGCAAAGATAAAGGCAGACTTTGTGGTTTTCTGTAGCAACCTTACACCAAGCATGACACTTGAGTCAAAGGCTGCAAAGATAAAGGCAGACTTTGTGGTTTTCTGTAGCAACCCAAAATCACACAAGGCACTAGAGTATATGCTGCAGAGATGAAAGTAGACTTTGTGGTTTTATGTAGCAACTTTACACCACTCATGACACAATGCTTAAAAGCTGCAAAGATAAAGGCAGACTTTGTGGTTTTCTATGGCAACCTTAAATCACATGAGGCTTTGGAGTCACAGGCTGCAAAGATAAAGGCAGACTTTGTGGTTTTCTGTAGCAACCCAAAATCACACAAGGCACTAGAGTATATGCTGCAGAGATGAAAGTAGACTTTGTGGTTTTATGTAGCAACTTTACGCCACTCATGACACAATGCTTAAAAGCTGCAAAGATAAAGGCAGACTTTGTGGTTTTCTATGGCAACCTTAAATCACATGAGGCTTTGGAGTCACAGGCTGCAAAGATAAAGGCCGACTTTGTGTTTTCTGGAGCAACTTTAAGCCACACATGGCACTTGAGTCAAAGGCTGCAAAGATAAAGGCCGACTTTGGTTTTCTGTAGCAACCTGAAATCACATGAGGCACTAAAGTCACAGGCTGCTAAGGTAAATTTTGTAGTTTCTGTAGCAACGTTAAGCCACACATGGCACACAATCTTTAACATGCATCTGGAGCGGCTCAATGCCCCCCTCATCAGCTGGAACCCCTGGCTGCTGGGCTGTCAGGGCATGCTCCAGTAGCTCAGCCAGGGGAGGCCTCAAGCTGCTAGAAAACCCACTGGAGGGCATTGGGAGAGGCTGTAGGGCCAGGGAATAAATCATTTCCTTGCGCCTATCATCAGACATACAGTCAGGGCAAAGTACCTTCTCCACTAACATGGTAGCACACCAACCTAGTGCTAACTGTTCCACTGAAGGTTCACAATGCAAACATCTCACCTTCTTTGCCCTTACTCCTGGCTGACACACAGTTATGCAAGTTTAGCATCTCTTGTCCTTAGGGACAAAAATGGAATCTAAGCAACTGCAAGGCAAGTGTCTTCACCAAGTTATGCAAGTTTAGCATCTTGTCTTTGGGGGCAAAATAGGAATCTAAGCAACTGCATGGCAAGTGTCATTACCAAGTTATGCAAGTTTAGCATCTTGTCCTTAGAGGCAAAAATGGAATCTAAGCAACTGCAAGGCAAGTGTCTTCACCAATGGATTTGAGCTCTATAGAGAAACTGCCTCATTATCAATTCATTATTTACAAAAATTTCCCCTTGCTCCCTACTGCTTCTTTGGCTGCTTGGTGTCCCCCCTTGCTGAGCTACTGGAGCAGGCTCTGAAACCCCAGCAGCCAGACGCTGCAGCTGATGAAAGGGGGCACGGAGAAGCTCCAGCTGTGAGTCATTCATTAATCTTGATCGATTGCCAAAAAATGTATTTCATTGAAATCAGAATGTGTACTAAAAATTCTCTCCTTTAAAAGCTTTACCCATCAATTCTGAAAAGATTTCATCAGTAGGCATAGCCAAGCATAATGATAAAAGCTGTTGAACCACTCTATTGTCTTTCATCATGATTCATGACTTGGTATATTTGCAGGATGCACACTGCAGATACTGCAGTTTTGGAGGTCAGCCCAGTTTCATGGTGTGTGCTGTTGTGAAGGTTCTAGATCGTGCAGGAGGGTCGCGGCACGGTCGGTTTTGTTTATATCGGTCAGGTCATTGCCCTGGCTCGCGGTCGTATCGGGCTAAAATTATCTTGTTGTGTCACGTGACGTCAGTCGAGCTTTTAAAGACTGTGCTGCTTCATTCACGAAAGATCTGGAACCTAGGGTTAGGTATATAAGACGCGACAAAGTGAGAGAGAGACACACACTAGAGAGGAGATACGACAGAGTTAAGGTGAGAGCTTAACTAGTCCTCCTTGTAAGGAGTGAGTCCTCTGCGGTACTGCGCGTAGAGTGAAGCTGCTATGAGTACGACAGTATTGTTTACTAATTTTCACCGCTGTGTAGCGACCAGTGCGTGAAAAAAGTTTATCGAAAACGACCACCAGCATTTGTAACTTTGACTTCCCAGCACAAGCTAGAAGAACCCCCGTACAACAAGAGAAGAGAGCATCATTGGTTCCCGAGACGGTGAACAATCAAAGCATGGACGCCGAGANNNGACAAGTCGTCGTAGTGGCCCTAGCAAGACTGACAGTTCTGTAGTAATTACCACGCCATTGGTGGATACCCCCCGTGATGTGCCTCAGGGTGTTGAGCCGCTCCAGGGTATGCTGCAGGCAGTGCAAAAGTCCACAAGGACACCCCTGCAGTGAAGCGTGGACGGAATGAACTCTGGTTACGACCGCAAGGCCGATCACCAGACCTCTCCTGATGGCACTGCACCGTGGTACTCCAACCCACGGGCTGAAAAGGGATGCACCACCAAGCTGGCTTGGCCACAGGCAGGACGTTACGTGAACCGTGCCCGGCTCTGGAAGTACCAGGGAAATCTACCGCGGGACTGGTGGCAGTCGCCTCGACGTCGCCCTGACCCGACCGATGACGAGCCTAGAGAGACACTGTATCAGGATGAGAGCAATGGTGGAGCGACCCCTGAGGACGTGCAGACATACACACGGCGAGGGCGGCGTGTGATGCTCCCATCTCGCTTCCCTGTGAGGAGTACTGTACCTTTCAGTGACAGTGTGGACAGTGGTCTTGCAGACATTGACCCCATGGACTGGGCAGATGCTACCGCAAGGAAGCTTACGCCCATGTGTCAGGTCTTGCATCTATGCCACTCACTCTCTAATTTATGGACTACCTGGACTGCGAATTGACTTTTCCCGGTATTTTGTTGTTGTTGTTGTTGATGTTAATGTTGTTGCTAGCTGCGTATTTTTGAGGTGTTAGTTCATGATGTTTTGTAAATTTAATTGTGGAGTTGTACATGTAGTGAGGCCGATGAGGTCGTCTCGGTCTTTAGGGGAGGAGCTATGTTGTGAAGATTCTAGATCATGCGGGAGACTCGCGGCATGGTTGGTTTTTCGGTCAGGTCACTGTCCGGTCAAGCGGCCAAATGGGGCTGTCCTGTGTTTAGCAGTTGCTCTGATAATTCGGTCACCAGGTCACGTGGTTGAGTCGGGCTAAATGTGTCTTGTTGTGTCACGTGACGCCAGTCGATTTAGAGCTTGACAGAGAGACTATTTGAGCAGCTTCGTTCACGAAAGATCTGGAACCTAGGGTTAGGTATAAAAGGAGCGACAAAGCGAGAGAGACACAGACACGGCGGAGACATGAGTCAGACACGAGCAGCAGATGCGACAGAGTTAAGGTGAGAGCTTAACTTTGTAAGAAGCGAGTCCTGTGCGGCACTGTGCGTAGAGTGAAGCGAGTACGATGATTACTGTTTGCTGATGTTCACCACTGGGTAGTGATCAGTGCGTGAATAAAGTTTATCGAAAACGACCACCAGCGTTTGTCACTTCGATTTTCCAGCGCAAGCTAGGAGAACCCCCGTACAACAAGAGAAGAGTGCAACAGTTCCAACATGATTAAACAACACTATCTCTTTTCATGTCTTTCACAAGAAATTTTCAAAGAGAATTTCACTCCCAGTTGCCAAAATAATGCACAATGTTCTCCTCCAAGGAGAGGGGTGATAATGCCCTACTCCAGAATATGTGCAGCATGGAAACTGCACCTGCCCCGATAGTGAGTAGTGATAGATAACCTGTGTTTACTGTTTGTTTTCTATACAGTGTGTTGGTTTCATGTTCTTTTTTTATCACCAGCATTTACATCTCTTTATAGAAAGAATAAATATTTTTTGTATTGTACTGTATTGCGCTGTATTGTATTGCTTTGAGAACTACATACGGCTGGAGCCGCTCGATGCCTCCCTTGTCAGCTGGAGCTGGCTGTGGAGCTTTAAGGGCCTACTCCAGTAAGGTGTAGTAGATTGAAAAAAAAAGTGTATTATACTGCATTGCGCTGTATTGTGTATTGCTTTGTAGTGTAGTCACAAACTCACTGCAAAACAAGCACCTTGTCCACTGTACTGGACTGTACACCAATACAAATCAAACACAGCAGCTCACCTGTATTACTTTTCCTCCAGCATTCATCAGCGCTGTTCCTTTCGCCCATGCTGAGGAATCCAAACCTGACTTCTCCAAAGAAGAACTTGCACCATTAGGCCCACAGACTGCAGAGGTCCCAGCTGTGGAGCACACTTCCATAGCTTCACCAGTGACAGCAGGTCTCTCTAGAACAACCTGGACCTCTGCTACTTTGTCTGTGTGGTTCTTGTCACCGAAACCACTGGAGAGAGAGGTGACAGCACTCTCTGGAAAAATGCAAATGATGTCTTCATCAAGGACTGTGGTGGTAGGAGCAGCACAGGAGACAGGAACATCACAGGAAGTTGGAGCATCTGCGATGATTGATGGAGTGTCTGGGACTGTGGAAGAAACTACTGTAGAAGGTGGATCTCTCTCATCACGAGCCACAGGAGATGAGTTTTGTGTCTTTGCTGTCATCTTGGCAAGGTCCGCATCCCTTTTGTCTTGTTCCTCTGAAAAATAATTATCCACACATTTAGCCATTCTAAGAAATGAAAGTTCAGTATGAAGTTCATGAGGCTGAATTTATAAGTGCAGCCTCATTTGCAAACCAAAAAAGCTCAGATCTTTGAAGCGCACAACCTCTGTTGGAGAAAAGCTAGCAAATTCATACATTATAGCACACATCATTTGTGTTTGAAAAAGTCTCTGAGCCAAACAATTTTCTATGAAGTACTTATTCTTCTTCAACCGATATACATTACAGATGGATGATGAGGGAGACTGCCCATCAGGTATCCTAAAGCATAGAGTTTTTAGGCAAGTCCTCCAATCTACATATAGAATTGATGAAAGAATTGCTTTCAGAAAAGGAAATTGGAAAAATTTCAGAGCAAGTGGTCTCCAGTAATACCAATATAAATACAATAATTATATACAATAACAAGAAAAAGCCCTTAGCTCATTACCTCCTGATCCTGTTTAAACACACACACACACCCTCCCCCACCCCACTCCTTCTATTCCAGATCTCATTTCTCTCACCATTCCCCATGATGTCTACTGCATTTAATAATATGTACAATTTTTCAGGTTCTCTTAATTGTGGTTTGTGTGCACACTGCTTGAGGGGTAGTCTTTGTACCAAAGATGTATTTTGAGCCAGCGGTACGTATATACTTCCCTATCTGAATAAAGATTTTTTTAAGTATCCCAAAGCAGCTTTCAGTGAGGATATGTGAGGTAGTCAGGAGAAGTTGGACAAGGTTGCGTCTCTTATGCCAGATCTCTATTACAGTTATCTCCACGATGAAAGCATTTGCACATGTGTCTGGCCTTGACTGCCCCAGCCCACTGTTCTCATCAGAAACTGTCAAAACAGAACAGAACAGCTCAAAGAGAGGTGCGGGGAGAAACAAGATCACTTACAAGGAAGAGATGGGAAGCGAGAATGGAAGGGAGATAGAAGGGAAAGACTAAGAGAGGACTTACCTATTGCACCACCATTGTGCTCCTCTACACAGACTGTCTCTTTCCCCACCATGTCTGCTCCAGAGCCATGAGAGAACTTGTCCAGAGCGGAACTGTTGCCAGCATCCGGAATTTCCTCTGTGGTGCCCTGCTTGGAATTCCTTGACTGTTGGCGCCAATGGACTGGTGGATTGTCCAAAGGTCCATAGACATACAGCAACATGTCTGTCAGCAGTTCCTTCACCAGGTCCTTCAAATACATAGTGGTAAAGTTTAGTTCTTTCAAATGTTACTACCTCGATGTTCCTGAAAGCTGGGAAGTTCATGAATGTGTATTTGAACCGCAGCACTTTAAATTGAAAAAAAGAATGAGCATTCAGATTGTATATAAGCTAATACAGACTATCAATCACAATATTACATTTATGACAAAGCAACATGTTCCCATGACCATTCTTGTTGATCCTTAAGTGACTGGTAACCCATGTCTTCTTTCTGCATATATTCATATTACAACTACTTCAATTGTAGAGACATCAAAGATACAATATATTCATGCTGCACATAATAACTAATTATCCTCTAAATGTAATAATCATCTGTAACTTGCATTCACAGCAGATTTCATATTTTCCTGGTTCCCATTTTCAGAGATCACATATGTTTTGTGTAAAACAGAACCAGTTTCATTTTTGAAAGCATGAACAGTCAAACAGTCTTACACAATCCTATCACACTTTCTTGAGTTATTCTGCCTATCTCCAACTTCAGAGCTCCTCATTCCTAAGACATCAACTGCAGTGCTTGTAGAAAAATCCAATGGGAACTGACCATTGGCTGCAGCAAGACCCGAGTCTTGTTGGGGTCCAGATTGACATCCACCTGCTCTGCAGGCAGACGGACGGACAGGTAGAAAAGGGGGTACCTAATAGACTCACAGCCATGGCAGTTGCTGTAGTACTGACGTACCAGCTGCAAATGGAACAAAGCAAGGTTGTGAGCAGACTGAGTGCACAGAGGTGTGCTTTGTAAGAACACTGTGAAAAAGTCAGTGACTATATTTGGGAGGGAGAGAGGGAGGGGAGGGGAGGGGAAGGAGGGGAGGGGAGGGGAGGGGAGGGGAGGCGAGGGGAGGCGAGGGGTAGGGGAGGGGAGGGGAGGGGAGGGGAGGGGAGGGGAGGGGAGGGGAGGGGAGGGGAGGGAGGGAGGGAGGGGAGGGGAGGGGAGGGGAGGGAGTAGGGAGGGGAGGGGAGGGGAGGGGAGAGGATGGGGAGGGAGGGAGGGAGGGAGGGAGGGAGGGAGGGAGGGAGGGAGGGGTGGGAGGGAGGGAGGGAGGGAGGGAGGGAGGGAGGGAGGGAGGGAGGGAGGGGAGGGAGGGGAGGGATGCATGAATGGAGGGAGGGGAGGGATGCATGAAGAGAGGGAGGGAGGGATGCAACCATGCATGTCAGTTTGAAAGAAAAAAGAAAGGTTGAGCCATTTCAACAGTCCTTCAGTCATCCATTCAGAACCAAGTGATATAACACATGCACACTTACGCATCCACACAAACACACACATATGCACATGCATGCACACATAACATTTCTATTTCAGAAACGTTGAAGCTTTATTAATTCAGAAACAGTTTAACAAGAAGGAATTTTCTGTAGGGTAAAAATAAATATATCTGTGTGCATGCCATGCATAATGTATACAGCGCCTTCATGAATAATTTCTCAACCACTCAAAAAAAAAAAAAAAGATTACTCAGTGGAAATAAAAATTTGTGACACGATCTATGAAAATCATTATATGCCACATGCCATAAAGTGAGTATATAGAATATATACTTTTTAACCCTTTCACTTCCAAAAGCAGGTAATGTTGCAGTCCAAAGGTTGTCTATTCTGAGTGGTTGTGTCTGTCTGAAAACAATAATTGGCCCATTCTAATTTCCTTCCCATACCTTCCCTACACCAATTGGACATCTTCTCAGCTCAGAATAGACTGACCTTAAGACCGAGGCTATATTGGCTGTTGGAAAGGAAAGTCTTAAAGCATCTTAGATGGCACACTTGTTGAATAGGTTTAGGTCTACCATGCATATGTTGTGTTGTGAATGGGCGACACAGCAAAGAAAGGATTACTATCAGTGTTGTGATGGTGCTGTAGATGGAAGAGTGATGGGAACAAGTGAATCAATAAGTATGCTGGAATGACCAGACAGCTCCTTTCTATCGTCATAATTCATGAATGTCCCTAATAATAATAATGACAATTGCTCATATTCATGGAAGTCAACACTTTCCTCAAGTTCAGTCATGACTACCTGAGCAGCAGGAGGAAAGATGCTGAAAGAAACACAATAGAATAGAAAGAGAAGTGTGCAAAAAGAGTAGAATCAACAGCTGAGGACAAATGCATTTCCAGAACGGCAGAAGCAAAAGCCAAGCTGATGGTGGTCCAAACCTTTTCCAGATTAGGCACCGTCACAGGTCGGTCATTGACAACAGTGAAGAAGCCATTGGGAGTGCTGCGACTGGTGATGTTGGTGTCAGAGCCTGGCTTGGGCAGGAAAATTTCCACCTTCGCCTGCAACAGTTAGTTGAGAAATCATGTGCACTACATTGCTTCCAACTTTTGTTTCAAAAAAATGCATATTAACAAAAGGACATGGGTACTCCAATGGCCTAAACTGCTAGGACAGACCCATTTTTCAGCTGAGATCATACTCTGCTGAGTGGGTCAGTGGCAATGTTGCACACTTATACTTGTATTCCTCCATCACTGCTGTGATGATTTACCACACAAGATGTAAGGGCTCTTGAGGAGAATTTTCTGCATTGCTAAAATCTATAGAGCCTAGATTCTGTCTCAAAACCCCGGGCTCCAAGCAAGTGACCCATAAAATGCCTTTCAGTTCAACAGAAACAACCTTTCTTGATCAAATTATTTTCTGAGGAGAGTTGAGAAACTGCACATTTTCCACAAACAATTGTTTGTATGATGACAGCTGAACGGCCAGAGTAGTTGGATGCCTCAATCATCAGCTGGAACCCCTGGTTGCTGGGCTTTTGGGGCCTGCTCCAGTAGAACAGCCAAGAAGCCCAAGAGACCACTAGGGAGTGTGGGACAGGATGAGGTTATCAAGACCCAACCATGTGGTCAAACCGATCTGAAAGATTCAACCCATCATACCTCATCTTGACATTTCTCCTGGTGCAGCAACTTGGAAGCCACCTTGTGTCCCATCACTGCAGATAGTGCTGCCTGTCTGCTTGTCATAGGAGCTTTCTGCCAGGCCATGGCAGCATTCTGGTACATTGAGACTCTCAGACTGGGGAAGATGGCACCATAGGCACAGAGCAGCTCCTGCACCTTTTTCATATCCTCCTTCTGAGTCTTGGCAAGCTGCAAGATCTGCCGCCGAACTGGCACACCCCGAAAGAGGTTGCTAACTGAGACCGTTGTTCCTGCAAAGACAAATTGTGCAGGCCAGTGTTTTATCGTCTTTGGAAATGAATTTACATCGGATTACCATAACTGTGCATGGAAATCTTAATTTGCACGTTAGCAAGGATACATCAATGTAGTTCTACAGATGCACTGTTGTGTTGCATTCTATTATGTTGCGTTCTGTAGCATTCTAATGCGCAATGCCACAAAACCTTGACATGGGATGGATGTCATTTCTCTCCATACAGCATATAATGTGCCAGTATTGCATTGTGTTATGCTGTGTTGCATTGGGTTGGGTTAAGTTGAATTGTATTGGGTTGGCTTTGCTCTCCTTGACTTGGCTTAGCTTGGGTTGGGTTTGCTTGAGGTTGACTTGGCTTAGCTGGGGTTGGGTTTGCTTGAGGTTGACTTGGCTTAGCTGGGGTTGGGTTTGCTTGAGGTTGACTTGGCTTAGCTGGGGTTGGGTTTGCTTGAGGTTGACAGGGCTGTTAGAGGTTGAGTAGGTAAGGCAAGGCTGGTTTGGCCTAGTTGTTGACTTGGCTTGTGTTTGGTTGTTGGGACTGGAAGAGTTAGAATGGGTTGGGTTGTGTTGGCTTCGAAGGGACTGGGATTAAGAGAATTGGGATGGGTTGGGTTTTGCTGGGTGGAGCTAGACAGGTTGGGTCAGGTCAAGTTTGGTTGGGCGGTGTTAAGTCATGGATGGGTTGGGGTTTGGTTTTTTTATAATTAAAATGAGCTGATGTCTTGCACTGTGCTGCTTTGTTGCAAACTTTCCTACCCTGGCCAAGATGGGAAGGTTTTGAGTCGGTCATTTCTCCACTGGCACTGAAGAAGTATGTGTGGCCCACTGCATCTTCAGCTGTCTTGGTTGTCACTGACAGGTCTGCCACAGCAGCAAGTGATGCTGAAGGAAAACAAATCAGACAACAGGTGGTATCAACATCTGGATGATGATGGTGGTGGTGGTGGTGGTGGTGGTGGTGGCGGTGGCGGTGGTGGTGGTGGTGGTGGTGGTGGTGGTTGTGGTGGTGGTGGTGGTGGTGGTGGTGGTGGTGGCGGTGATGGTGGTGGTGGTGGTGAATGACAACAGCAACGACAATTATAACAATGATGATGGTGAAAATGATGAAGCAAAAAAAAAAAAAAAACAAGAAGGGCAAAGCCCATACGACTCACATGCTTGACCTTGACCTTTACATGACCTTGACATTTACATGACCTGACCTTCAGGCGACCTTCAAGGTCAAGGTCAAACAACTAAACCTAGCAATGACATCATGCACTAAGAACTGCTGTACACATTTTCCCTACCAAATTCCATGTGACCTTGACCCAAGGTCAAGGTCATCCAAGGTCACGCAACACAAAGCTGTTAATTCAAGACATAGGAAGCACAATGATGCTTATTAGCACTTTCTACCATGAGATATAGTCACTTTTAGTGGTTCACTACCCCATTTTGGTCACATTTCATAAGGGTCAAAGTGACCTTGACCTTGATGATATGTGACCAAATGTGTCTCATGATGAAAGTATAACATGTGTACTACAATGTTATGAAGTTTGGAAGAGTTATCTTCCATAGTTCAGGGTCAAGGTCACTTCAAAATATGTATACAATCCAACTTTGAAGAGCTCCTGTGACCTTGACCTTGAAGCAAGGTCAATCAAACTGGTATCAAAAGATAGGGATTACTTTGCCCTATACACCATATATAGGTGAGGTATCCAATCTCAAAAACTTCAGAAAAAATTGAGAAAATGTGAAAAATGGCTGTTTTTTAGACAACATTTATGGCCCCTGCGACCTTGACCTTGAAGCAAGGTCAAGTCACTATGTATGTTTTTTGAGGCCTTGTCATCATACACCATCATGCCAAATTGGGTGTTGATAGACTTAATAGCCTCCGAGAAAAATCCAACGTTAAAGTTTTTCACGGACGCCCGGACGCCCGGACGCCCGGACGGACGACACGGGTGAGTACATAGACTCACTTTTGCTTCGCATGTGAGTAAAAAAAAAACCAGTTGCGGTTATGGTAACATGTGTTATTTTTTAAATGGTCAATAGATTGGCCTGAACTAGCCAGATTAAACATAAATCAAGTTTCTCTTTCACTGGAAACCCTTTTTGCTACTTTAACTGTGGATTCCCTGAGTGCACACAGGGCAGGGGAGACAGGAGAGCACACAGTTTGTTGTTTACCTATGATATCTTTCTTTCTATTGCATGATAAGTTTAGGGTCGGCAGAAAAAAAGGGTTGGTCAGGTTAGTGTAACAACTATTCTTTTTCTTTGCCTGAAAATGATGAATAAGACAGTGATGATAGCAATGACAATGATGGCAATAACAGTTTGGACATTAGTGCCTGCGACTGCAATACATCCCAACTGGGAAGCAACTATTCACAGTTTTTAATTCATTCACTCAAGAACTCTCTCAGACTCCTCACCCAGTGCCTCTCCGCGGAAGCCGAAGGTCAGCAGATGACTCAAGTCTCCATGGCTGGTGATCTTGGAGGTGCAATGGTGCCTAGCGAGGAGTGGAACATCTTCTGCAGAGATCCCACTTCCATTATCTTTCACTTCTATCTTGTCCAGCCCATTCTTTTCCTGAAGCAAGGCAATTCAAAAGAAATCATAACTGCTGTCAATCTTACCTGGCACTGCTCCATGTCAGAATGGTCTTTGAAGACAGCTCTGCTGACAGCAATAACAACCCCATTGACCTTGCTTTTCTTTTTACATGTTCCTTTATTTTCCTGTACAGTGTTGATGATAAGTCAACAAATGAAGGCCTTCCTGGGCCCGTATCCAGAACAGCGAGTTATTTTAACCCTGATTTATCTTTCAACTCAGACGATTCCAACTGTCTGTTCCGCTCTCCCTTGGCTGGAATTTAGTGGAAACCAGTATATATAGCAAAGCGCAACCTAGGATCCTCTGATGAGCGTACCTTATCTAACCGATCAAGATAACCCGGGGTTAGGGGATAAATCGAGTGTTAAAAAGATAAATCGCCGTTCTGGATACGGGCCCTGGACTGGTGATTCAGTCAAACACACCTACTAGGTAAGCATATCCGTCAACTGTTGAACTTTGGAGCAGTCCATCCAAGGACGCCTCAACACTCTTCACTCTGGCTTTTGGTTCTGGACTGACCAGAATTCTTGTTTATTAGTATGCTGGAAGGAACTATGCCTTTCAACACATCATAAGCCATATAAACATAGCACCATGGCTTAGTTCTATGCATGCATGCTCACAGAGAGAGAGAGAGAGAGAGAGAGAGAGAGAGAGAGAGAGAGAGAGAGAGAGAGAGAGAGAGAGAGAGAGAGAGAGAGAGAGAGATTCCACGACCAACAATGCCAAGACAAGAGGGCCAGCAGGCAGGCTGTCATGCAGTGATATGACAGAAAAATAATGAGTAGAGCAACAAACACCACTTGTGTAAAGTGTTGCATGGACAGTGAAGTAAGTGTCCATCTGTTTGTCCATCCATCCGTCTGTCTCTGTGTGTCTGTGTGTTTCTCTCTCTCTCTCTCTCTCTCTCTCTCTCTCTCTCTCTCTCTCTCTGTGTGTGTGTGTGTGTGTGTGTGTGTGTGTGTGTGTGTGTGCGTCTGTCTGTCGGTCTCTGTCTGTCTGTCTGTCTGTCTGTCTGTCTCTCTCTCTCTCTCTCGTGCATTTCATAATTATCGCCTTGTGTACAGTAGCCGAACTCTATAACAAAATAACTCCAAACCAGTTTTTTTTAATTAAGGAAGTCATCAATAACAGACCAGTGCTTCTGAATTCCTGCATTGTACTCTTTTCAATGTCGACTTACTCCAGCTTGTCCATTCGCGCGACATCATTCACACAATCAGCTAAAGTCAAAATGTACAGCCCAGTATCTTTTGAAAGCAGTCAGCTAGCATGGACGTCGTAAGATGCCTCTCGGCAAATCAATGTTGAGTTTTTATCGGTGTAACATCCTCACCCCAGTCATTTTCATTCGTGTCGACAGGGTCCCAACCGGTCGATGTAATGAAATAATGAATCGAAATGAGTACTCACAAGTTTAACTTCGATGATAGTTGCTTCAGAATCGAGAGCATTTTCCACCAACTCCTTGACGACACTGAAAACAGACGTGATCACCTGCGTGCTGCCCAACAAACGCACCGTCGCGGCTGGGAGGGCCTGCATGCGCTGCTTTCCCGCCATGGTTGTTGACATCCCACCGGAAGTCTGAAGAGTTAGCTCTCATTTTCGAATTTACTTATAAAATGCATACGTTCTTTCCGCAATATTTGGCTCTTATTATTATATCTCTCATACAATCATGTCCACAATCCAAATGATGTGTTTTTTCTCTCGATTTATAGCCATCTATTAACACAGAAAAAACTAAAAATTTGGGGGCGGGGCCATCAGTACGCAGATAGAGGCAGATTGTCCGGACTCACGGTCACAATCGGACATGAGAAATGTTTTGTCACTTAAAACCTGGACGCATTGTTCGTTGCAGCTATAATTCTGTTCAAATGTTATGGAAATACTTATCAAGAGTAACATGATAGAGTATATATCGCGGGAAGTGATGTGTACCGAATAATTCCATACATAATGACCACGACGTGTTCACCTTGTCAACCACAGTTACCTCCCTTACACCCCATAGCAAACGACAGACTAGCAGTGGAAGACAATGCGATCACAAAATGCAAATCGTAGACCGGCAAAAGCTGGTAGAAAAATATGTGGGGAAAAGGCCACAACACTTTGCCGTGTGATGCATTTGTTGTCTTATCTTTTGTGTTATTTTACCAACGATAGATATCAATTTTGTTTGAATAAATAGAGAGATACGCACACAATTTATCATGTTCATTATAATTTCTTAGGGTGAATGATGCATATATGCGTGTTCTTTTCCTTTATATAGTTACAATCAAGAACATTATAAAAATGGACAATAAGCAATGAAAACCTTTTCTTTGCACGAGAAAGCATACAAAGCAATGATTGTACAATATAAATATTAATGAGCATTCAAAAGCATGACAAATTAATTTTAGTGTGTGTGCCTTGCTCTCTTGTTATAATTACGCTCTTCATGCATCACATTCAAAGCAACGACTTCGACAACAATGACATAATGGGTTCTTTGTACAGAGCAAAAGCTGTGCACGAAATAGACATAATAATTTAGACCTCGGGAAAGGACCGAACCCCCGACCTTCTGACTACCCTTCGTATGAAATCTACATCTACGGTGTCATGAAATGATGAATAAGACTACAACCCCGACTGGTGCATGACACTCCATCGATAGCACTGGGAACAGATGTCGACTCTTTAGCCATGTGTCATGGGGAATACACAGACCTTTCTTTTGCCCAGAAATGAATTAATGCATACATTAAAGGAATGAAAGCATTAAAGTGGCAGACAATCAGACAGACGTACAGAGTTCTTGTGATTCTAGAAATATTCTGTCGACACCGAAGCCCTACAAATACATCACACACAACACAATAAATTACGATTTAGTGTTCTTTTTAAGGTAAAGGTGTGGTTTTATACAGCCACTCATCACCCACGTTTGGGTCTCAAACACTTTACACTTTACCCCCTGGTCACTGGGCAGCTTGATCAATGCTGTAGACAACTTCACCTAGCATCTCAACAGCCAGCACCCAGCCATCCAGTTCACTAAGGAGGTCAACAAAACAACCGCATAATTATATGTTTATGCTTGACACAATGATCATCCACACTGGCGAGAACTTGTCCTTCAAAGTCTACAGGCCATCGCATAACATAGCATAGCATAGCATAGCATAGCATAACATAGCATACCATACCATACCATACCATACCATACCATACCGTACCGAACCGTACCGTACCATACCATAGCATACCATACCATACCATACCATACCATACCATACCATACCGTACCGTACCGTACCGTACCATACCATACCATACACAACATAGATTTTATTCATGCAAAATATGGAAATTAGAGTTACATTTCACTGGCATTAGGTACAAGAGAAACTTTGCAATGCTAGACAAAAAAAGTTACAAACATGGGGTTGAAAGGTGTGATTATACTGCCAGAGGTTCAGATCATGCAGACCAATGTTTCCAGCTTCATAGCCACCAGATTCTTGAACACAAGCTGGGCAAGATCCCAATACATGCACAGAGCCCAAACCATCTGGTCTACAGAGGAAGCGTTGACAGGAAAGGCGGTACATCCCACAGCTCCTCAACGTATCGAGGGTAAAGACTAACGTTTTATTTAGTGACCTATTACCAACCATGGGTCTCAAACCTCGTTGCACTTTACTTCATCATCATCGGGCCATTTGATCACTACTTCACTGGCGCCTGATGACAGACAGACAGCACGATGAAGTCAGGCGTGAGTACCATCTCCACTCCCCAGAGATAATTCTAAACTGAAGAAGAGCTACACCGAAGCGTTTGTTTTTATACTAAACCAGTGATTCCAACACCTCCCAGTGATCTTTGTGATCATTTACTGTTTTGTCTTCTGGAATCCGGCGGTCTATCCTTTACCGACGTATTCCAAACCCATGCTGGCTCGCGGCCCGGCTTCGTGCGAGGGTTACTCGCACTACAGCGCGCCGTCACTTGCCCTCACGGGTACCCGGTTTTACTCCTGGGTGGGGTATGCGAAATGGGCTTGGACGTTACCAGGCAGCAACAAGACTGTCCTCCATGTGTAAACAAGTAGCAGCAGGACGTTCTGTAGGGTCCACCTCGGCCGCGTTGCATACACGCGATCAGGTCTTGCAAGGCATTGGCAGGTGTCAACAAGTGTCAACATTTGATTACCTTTACAGTTGCTTTCAACATATGTCGGCACATGTTGACATCGGCTTATAAAGATCCTGCAAGGTTCCTAGCGTATGCAATGCGCCCTGACTATATCGTATGTCACAGGAGTCCCTCAGCTGTAAATCTGTAAGAAAGGGGTGTCCATCCATACCAAACCATTTAACACTATCGGAAACAACCCGGTAGCCCTACTCCATCCCCAAAACAAATCGGACAAGGTCGATCTGTCCGGCGTTGTCTACCAAACGCAGTGCCAAGTCTGCCCCAGTACCTACATGGGAGAGACTGAAAGGAACCTATGGAAGGGAATCCAGGACCTCCGAAGAGAGACCTCGATCGTCAATGGAATAGCATGATCACAAATAAAAAGCGTAGCTTCTCACGGGAAGTCAGAATCATAGACCGGAAGCACAGACGGTTCCAAAGGAGGCGATCTACAAAATTATCAGTGGCCAAGCCTACTTTTATTAGGAATCGGGGATAACATAACCTAGTGTTAGCTGTCTTACATTTCCAGCAGTCTACCAATTATAACAGTCCACCAATCCTCATTGGCTAAGCCCAGATAGCAAGCAAACGTTGGGCCAACGTAGTACCAACGTATGCACCTACCGTTGGCCAACGTTGGCGAGACAACGTTGGCCCAACGTAAAGTTGCACCCATGGAATTACGTTGGGCCAACGTGATGAGCCAACGTTAAGCCAACGTTAAGCCAACGTTGCGCCAACGCTGAGCCAACGTGATGGGCCAACGTTGAGCCAACGTAATGTGCCAACGTGATGTGCCAACGCTTGGGCCCACTTGATGGGCCAAAATTTCCTGCCCTTTTATATGGCAACTTTGGCAAGCATGCAACTTTTCATGTCATTTTTAGCTAACATGCAAGTGCATGCATAGAGAGGCAGCAGATGAACAAAGCAAAATCACAACAAAATGGGTTTTGACATTTGTTACACATTTAATTGCTAAAGTTTACATGTAGGTAAGAAAAAATGTGAATCCTGCATCAGTTCTGATACTCAGTACGTCTTTGCCTGACTGGTCAGAATTGTTATACTTAATATCGATCTTTGCAGAGCCACCATCAATTCAGCAAAAACATGTAAATAAGCTAATTTACATTCAGTCATCAAATTCTAGTCAGTCACTCATTCCTTTCTCATCTCCTTTGTAGAAAGTTTAAGGTGTATGTGGAGACTGCTAGCACAGAGGATCCACAACAAGAAGAGCAACGCCCATATGACTCACATGCTTGACCTTGACCTTCAGGTGATCCTCAAGGTTAAGGTCAAACAAATACACCTAGCAATGACATCATACACTAAGAAATGCTTTACACTTTTTTCCTACAAAAATACATGTGGCCTTGACCCCAAGGTCAAGGTCATCCAAGGTCATGCAACACATAGCTGTTCATTCAAGACATAGGAAGCACAATGGTGCTTATTGACACTTTCTACCATGAGATATGGTCACTTTTAGTGGTTCACTACCCCATTTTGGTCACATATCATAAGGGTCAAAGTGACCTTGACCTTGATGATATGTGACCAAATGTGTCTCGTGATGAAAGTATAACATGTGCCCCACATAATTATTAAGTTTGAAACAGTTATCTTCCATAGTTCAGGGTCAAGGTCACTTCAAAATATGTATACAATCCAACTTTGAAGCGCTCCTATGACCTTGACCTTGAAGCAAGGTCAACCAAACTGGTATCAAAAGATATGAATTACTTTGCCCTATATACCATATATCGTTGAGGTATCCAATCTAAAAAACGTGAGAGAAAATTGAGAAAATGTGAAAAATGGCTGTTTTTAGACATTTATGGCCCCTGCGACCTTGACCTTGAAGCAAGGTCAAGTCACTGTGTATGTTTTTTGACGCCTTGTCATCATACACCATCATGCCAAATTGGGTGTTGATAAACTTAATAGTCTCCAAGAAAAATCCAACGTTAAAGTTTTAAATGGATGCCCGGATGTCCGGACAGACGAAACGGGTGAGTACATAGAATCACTTTTGCTTCGCATATGAGTATAAAATGAGATAAAACAGGTCCCAGTTAAAATACAAGTATTTTAGATTAACATATACATTCCTGTAACAGAAGTAGAAAAGGAAAAAAAAGTGGTTACATTACATATGGGCCCTTATACACCTCTTTCCTAAAACCCAATCTTATAAAAATCACATCCACTCTTCAAATAATCAAACCCCAATGGGGAAATGAAAACCACAAGTAAAACTTTAGTCAGCCTTTTCACTGTATAAAAACTCTAACATACGTAGGTCAGCCCTCGACACAGTAAAAAAAAACACTACTCGACCGACCTTCACCACTGCTTTCTCCCTCCGTCTCTCTGTTCTCTGCCTCCTCCCTGTATATTTCCTTTAGATATATATAAAACAAGTTTGAAGGGTTGGGAAGTTCCTGTAAATAGTTTTTGTCTTTTTGCTTTGGCCAGTCGCAGACGTTTAAACCAAAGCTAACGACACAAGGTTGCAGCCAATATAACATCCTGCCAGCCAGCCCACCCCCCAGTGCTCTCCCCTCTTGCATGAGTACATGGTCAGCCCCTCAGCATCTACTCTACAGCCTCTACAGATTCAATGATATTCGTGACTGAACATGTCCATGCTGTGGAGAAGAGGAAGAGGATGAAATACACGTGCTGTTGCAATGTCCAGTATATGAAGATTTGAGAAAAAAATATTTAGGAAATCACACCAACTCCCCAGATAGACACACTTTTGCTTGTTTAGTGTCATCAACAGATGCACACATAATATAAGGTGTAGCCTCACTGTTGCGAAGCATATTAAGACGAAGAGAAGAAGCACTGTCTATGGAAAATGTCACTCTCCTTTGAAAGGGCCTCTGGCCTATCAAAAAAAAAAAATTCAATCAATCAAAAGATCACGGAGACTCAAGATGAGGGATGGCATCAGATTCATCAAGACTGGCTTGTTTCTTGTTGGCCCGTTCTTTGCGGCCCCCCTCATGGTCCTTGGCGAGTTTAAGCCAGTTTTTGGCTGCCCTTTCCACCTCTTCCTCCTTCACCTCCACATGTTTGTTGGCCCTGGCTGCCACTGAAAAACAACAATGGTTATTTTAGATTCATGTTCTACATCCACACAACTGCTACATACATTTCTGTGATTTTATGGTAAAGATTTATGCTTGGACCATTCAGAGCCTTAACCTCAGCCTTCTATGAAGTGCAAACTGGTCCACCTGCATCTTCTAAGACATTCTGTCATGGCAGTAAAGAAATATCATTTGCAAAATATAAATATTTTTCATCTCTAGTATTTTCAACTCTCAAGCACTGGCTCATGCTCACCACCAGCTTTCTTAAAACTGTAAAAAGTGTAAGGCAAAAATAAGAATGTGTAATCATCAAACCATTACTGTTTTACATACTCTTTGCTTTATGAGTTTCAGACCTGTGTAGGCAAGATTTTAGAACTTTTCTTTCTTGTGTGTGAAATCTAAACAATTGCTTTATATCAGCACTTTATACACATGTATATGGCTGGGATGGCTGGGATGTCTGGGCTGAATTGAATTTGATAGATTTAGATACTTACATGTAAGTTCTGCAGCTCTGTCACCAGATGATGCTGTTGAGGGTGTCAATGGCAGTGATGGTACTGGTGGGGGTGGAGGAAGGGAAAGGGATGCTGATCCTACAGGTTCCTGGTGGAAAATGTAAAAACTTTTCAAGCACTTTTCAAGTCAGTACCAACTGTTCTCAAGCAGACAAAAATCTCAATTTTTTTTACATTATTAAACAACTAAATTATGTATGTGTGAATCCATTTAAAAGGGAAATTAATTCTAGGCAAAATCAAAGGTAAGATTTTTTAAAATTCCAGAACCTTTAAAAGGCGAGTGCAGTCAAACTGCTGATTTGCAAGGATTTTCATGCACCTCAAATGAAGGTATGAAAATGCATGGTCTTTCAAGTATCCTCAAAAGACTGTACAAACCTTTTGGTTTGCAGGTGATCGCCTGCACTTCCATGCTGTGCATCCATACTCAGTCACTTTCACAGTCAGACAAATATTGTATTGGTACTCTGCAACAAATTACAGGATACAACATAATTTAAAAAAAATGTAAATATGGCCTTTAAACATAATTTTGAAACAAATGCAGAATATAAATCCAAACTTGACCACAAAACCAAAATATCCATCTCATCATAACAATCAATTAGAGCAATTCACCAAATAATACAGAATCAGAAATTGTTTTGCATATTCTATGTCACCAAATATTTAATCTCACTCACACACACACACACACACACACACACACACACACACACACACACACACACACACACACACACACACACACACAAACTGAATTAATCTTAATGTAGCATTGCTATTTGCTACATATACAAGTAATGTTTTCAATGGCAACATCAAAAGCTGTAGTCACAGTTAATCACAGTTTTTGATGGCAATCGTCTCACTGGTGAACAGTAAACCTCGAAACTGGATTTAGGATGTAACTGATCACGTTCACAAAATCAAATATGAATTTATACAGCTTTGGACAACATTTTTTTCCATTCACTGGCATTCTAACATTTCATAAAAATGTCACATCAATACTACAAGAGGCCCCGGGCAGTCTGTCGGAATAACATTTTAAAGTTTACTGTCAAGGATCACTTAAGAATACTCATACTGGGTACTCCGTTGTCCCTTCCTTCAAAGAAAAGCCTATATCAATTCTCGAGAGAAAACAACTACAATGACGACAAATAATCCGACTAAAAATCACTGTCATTCGCGCGAAAACATGAACATTCCCATGTACGCAAGCACGCGCATGTGCACGCATCCACACATATACTAGCATGCGCACGCTTACACACACACACACACACACACACACACACACACACACACACACACACACACACACACACACACACACACACACACAGACACACACACAAATCGTGCAGGATCGCTCGCATAATTTATATGAACGCGTATACAAAAGCACACAAACGAACATACGCTTACGCATGCGCGGCAACTCCAAGAAAACTCTAATGCGATTCTCCATCTAAAACGCTGCACTATTACATTTTATTCATCCGTATCAAACTGGTTTTCTTACCTCAGCAACGCTGCGAATTGACGTTAATTTCCGAATCAAATGTTGGCGCTTTCAAGCATATGGCAGGATCGCAGCAAATGGTCAGCAGCAAAAAATTAATGTGGGGAAATTCCTGCAAGCACGTTTCAAAGCTCGATCATGTTGTACCATACTTCGTTTGAATAAATATTTGTTTTTAAGATGCACTTAAATTTATTTTATGTATGTATGTAATTGAGCAGATGTCGGCTCGATCTCTATCAAAGACCCTATATATAGGATCTTTGTCTCTATTGCGGGGGGGGGGGGATTTTTGGGTCAAGAGTTCTTAAGGCCATTTTTATTCTTGTGTCCTAAAACGCCTAAAAAACCATAAAATTCTTGTTACTTATTTTTTAACTTAGAAACTTTTTCGTGTTTTTTTTTTCAGAAAAAATTTCTAAGTTTTTTCAAAAAAAGGTAACATATATTTTATGTTTTTTTAGGCGTTTCAAGACAAAAGAATCAAAATGGCCTTAAGAAATTTTCACATAAAATCCCGCAATAGCGGCCCTATAGTACAGCCAACGTGTAAACCAACGGTTGACGTTGCGAACGTTGGGCCAACGTGATGCCAACGTATCTTTGCCAACTGCGACTTGCCAACCTTTTGCCAACTGTGGCGAACGTTGGGCCAACGTATGCTTGTTATCTGGGAGGCGACTTGTCCGAGTTCATTTCAGGGTCGCTCGATGAACATAAGTTCAGACTGGCATATTCAGTACAGCATACGAGAAGACGTTGTGAAAACAGTTTAAAGCTCTGGTATGGATGACATCATTTAAATTTCAACAATTTTTTCTTGTATTGCATTTGTTCCAATTCGTCTAATTCCCCTGTTTCCCCTTCATATAAATACATATATTATATTTATTAATTCTACGTCCGTCTGTCCCATTTTCGACCTCTCTCAGCGTCAACTTGTCTGTGTGTGTGAGTGCCTGCCTGCCCCTTGATTTAACGCCTGCCTGCCTGCCTGCCTGCCTGCCTGCCTGCCTGCCTGCCTGCCTGCCTGCCAGTCTGCCAACCTGCCTGCCTGGCCGCCCGTTTTTCCGCACGCACGCACGTTTTTCCGCACGCACGCCCGTCTTTCCGCACGCCCGCCTGTCTTTCCGCACGCCCGCCTGTCTTTCCGCACGCCCGCCTGTCTGCTTGCCTAGTTGCCTAGCTGTGTATGTGTGTGTCTGTCTCTGTATGTGTGCCTCGAGGCTATACATGTTTGCCTGCCTGCCTGCCTGCCATCCTTAATTCCTTCCTTCGTTCCTGTCTGTCTGTCTGTCTGTTTGTGTCTGTGTGCCTGTGTGTCTGTCTGTGCCTGTCTGTGTCTGTGTGCCTGTCTGTGCCTGTCTGTGCCTGTGTGTGTGCGTGTCTGTCTGTCTGCCTGTCTGTCTGTCTGTCTGTCTATCTGTCTGTCTGTCTGTCAGTCTGTCTGTCTGTCTGTGTATCTGCCTGCCTGCCTGCCTGCCCGTCTCTCTCTCTCTCTCTCTCTCTCTCTCTCTCTCTCTCTCTCTCTCTCTCTCTCTCTCTCTCTCTCTCTCTCTCTCTCTCTCTCTCTCTCTCCCTCTCTCTCTCTCTCACACACACACACACACACACACACACACACACACACACACACAACGCGCTCGCGCGCGCGCACGCACGCACACACACACAGAGTTCTCGAGGCTGTTATGAGTTGTGAAATATCTGCAGAAAAAATGGACCTCAGATTTAGACAAAACGTATGATGTAGTGCTCTAACCACTGAGATCACATGATTTAATTTTGGTGTATATGGGAGTGCTTCGATCGATGTGACGTAAATCAGCAAGAGCTCCAGAGGAAAGTAGGCATCTCTCGACTCATATTCATCAAACTTAAAAAAGTACTCGTTCATTCATCTCTATTCATCCATTCGTCATTCATTCTTTCATTATTATTCATTTGCAGTTTCTTAAATTGTTCCATGATGGAAACATATCAGTCTGCCCATCTTGAATTGTACTTTGCATCAAACACAAAAACATTTAATGGAGAGACTCCTTCTACCAGTGCTTCGCCCCTTTTTTTTCGCAGCACAGAATGGAACTTTATTCACTGTTTACAAGGACGCCACACATGAAAAAAGGACGTAAATGTATGTACATGAACAGGATCATGACTATAACATCCAGTCTTGCGACTTAAACGCGCACGAATTTAGAGGCTGATCGAGTTATTCTCGAGACAGAAACATTTAATTCATCACTGAAAGACTCCCACAGTCGTTTTTGAAACGGATTCTCTTGCCACCACGAGAGAAGAATCAGAGTGAAAGCATAATTGGACACTATACCTATGATGATAAGTACATAGCAAGGTGAATGAAAATTTCTCAGTGGGAGTCCACCAATGAAAAGTCTGTATGGGAAGGCTGGCAGCTTGGAGAGCCGTTTTGATTGGTGGAAACTGAAAGAGGACTTGGCAAATTTACTGTATTTTTTTTTGGTTGATAATTATATTTCTTCACGGCGTTTAATCTGTCAGTTGTTCACAAATGCTTCCGCCATCCTCACAGAGTTCAGCACGTCTAGACTGAAATGTGCTTGTGTTTACCCTCATTGTGGAATACGCACTGTACTCTCTTCGATACGAAACTGCAGCTGCCTAGCTCCAGGCAGGCTCTGCGAGAGCGATCTATTGTGACCCACTACGAGCTGTAAGGATGTCGGCTTCGAGTAGCTGATCGACATTCCTCTGTCCGTCGAAATGGATGACCATTGAACTAGGCCTCCTAGAATGGATGTACTGGGTGGACTTCTGGTGGTTTTGGTGGTATGGAGCTGTCTTGAACCAGCCCAGTCGTTGCGGAAGGGTAGGTACCAGAGGTTACTTGAGGCCGAGGCAGTGATATTCGATTCTAGCTTCGCTGCGCCCTCGTACAGCATCTTGCTTTTTGCTAATGAGTCTGTGAGTCATCCGCAGACCTTTCGCACGAAGTGCCATGCTAACCATGTTTTTGTTCATATTGCATGATTATGGAGGAGCTTGAATGGTCTCTTTGGTCCATTGTTTCTCACAAATGCATGAGTTATTTTCAAAATGAGACTTCTTTCATTGGTCTTCATGTCAGGCCAGCGTCTAAACATTTTCTTGAGCAGTTGAGGGACGCCAGCGTTTCTCATTCAGAGGTTGTCGATGTCATTGATTGCACTCACGGATATTTGTGTAATATGTGCATTTCAAGAATAAGCAACCTTTTTATAACGTTGAAGCTTAGGATATATTAAAAGTGCTGGTGCATGAATAAAAACTCATTATTATGATTGAATATTATGCTGAGCACAAAGGATGTTATCAATTGGCTGAATATCTACCTCGTGGCTGCAATGTATCGTTATGATGAGCATTTAATGACCATCGCACTCACAGTGCGGTATTCTTTCACTATAATTCAGCAATTATGATCATTTGCGCAACTCATTTTTGATGGGATAAGCTGATTCTTGATGCTAGTTTGTGCATTCGGTCGTCGACTCATTGATATATATGAAACGTGTATTCCGAGATAGAATTGCCCTTGAAATGTTACATTTTCTTAGAAGACAAAGGAAACACTCAATGAATGTGCCTTTGACTAACATCTCGGACAATAAGTACTGGCAAGGTATAATAAATTTACACTCATTTGAATCAGCATTTTTTAATGACGCCTACCCCAAGCATCTCAATGTAATGTATACTTTTCATTATATAGTTGGTAGATGAGAAAGTGCCTACATAGCAGAGCTAGGGAATATGTATTTTTCACAGCTGTAAGAAATAGTCTTATTTTCATTATGTTAATACTATTGTAATTTACATTTAATTAGAAGAAGATTCTTGAACACACCAGTATATATACACAAATGAGCATATACACACACATGCACATTCAAATGCTTACATAATGCTGAAGTTCATCATATGCATATTTTTTCTTGCTCACATCTGTAACAGAAAGCGTGCAATTAAATGGTTGAATGAAACGAACCAATCCACAAAACATGTACACAGGCCTGGATGCATGCCCACTTGTTAACACACCTACAAACATACACAGGGGGCCAGTTTGGCCAGTCCTCAAACCCCCCGAAGAGCTCAGATTTAGTCCATTCTTTCTCAGGTAGCCTCAGAAACACTTCACACACAGTGTATTGACTTAGTTAGATTTATGTGGGGAAAAGTGAGACATGCCAGTAATTAAGTGTAATTCAGTCCATACTCTGTTTATCTGCTCATAAGCTCTTGATGCAAGCTGGGGATTTTCTGTGATGTTCTGCCAACAGTTTAGGTGTGGGATGTCAAGCAAGAACATTAGCTATCTGATACCTTTCCCCTCCCCCCCCCCCCCCCCCCTTCTTTCCCCACCCCCCACCCCAGCTGGGATGCTTGGCTTGTAGGGCCTGCACCAGATGCACTGGCACAGCCTGCCCAAAGTACTAGTGTAGGGGCATCAACAAGCTAATATGGATTTAATTGAATATCCCCTTCCACGGGCAATATCCTTTCTGCATGTCTGCCTCCACTGCCTCTCTCTCTCCCCTCTCCTTCCTTTCTTCCCCTACTCTCTCCCTCCCTCCTTCCTACCCTCTCTCTATCCCTTCCTCCATCCCTCATTATCATTCCCTTTCTATTCCATATTTTGGTATATTAATTAGGAAGATTATAGGGCCAAAACACTCGGCGACGGGATCTCTTCCTCTGAAGACCGTCTTCTGCTTCGCTCCGTAGGGAGTTTCTAGCTACTTTGGATGACTTCTTTCTTCCTGGATTCCTATGAATCACATGAGACCGATCAGCCTTTTTGCCATATAGTGTAGATAATGACATTGCCGGTTCATTCTTTCCCCAAGATCCTCAAAACTTTGTCCCTTGCATGAGGCTGATAGGCCCTTAAACTCCATCCATCCATCCATCCCTTGCATGACAACAGATGAATACCAGAAACTATTGTTTCTTGTACATGTATGTTTCCTGTCTTTAGCTGGTATGTGCTTCTGTCCCACTTTAGCTCTGAGGACTGCCCTGAGAACTTAACAAAAGTAAAAAAATAATTATTTCTCATGCCCTTTGTACTCAACACTGATCTAGAGATTAATATTCAACTGCTTATGCATGCCCCCTCCGTCAGCACTCTTTTGGTTATAAGCATGTGAAAAATGAAATTCTTCTTTAATGGCTTTTATGGTTTTAAAACTTATCTTTAGAGTGCTCTTGGCTAGTCTATTTACAGAATGTGTGAATTTTCCTCATCATCTCATGCATGTGTTATGATCATTTTTGCCTCTTTACTGTAGCATTACTGCACAAGTGTCTCTTTTGAATGTGCCTCTTATTTGCTGGCATGTTTACATGCATTCACTCAATTTAGATGCATCAGAAATGTGTTCATTTTGGGTTGTAAAAAAAAATATACATTAACTGTATAAATTTGCTCTAGATATGTTGTATTATACTACTTGGGAGTTGGGTACATTGTTTAGTAGTGACTACTAACCAGTCTGCTGCTAAGCCTGTTTTTTTACATCATATGAATAACTCTAGAATTAGCCTTTGACTAAGTCACTATTATTTATAGCCAATATTGGTGTTTAAAAGTGAGATCTCTGTAAAAGCATCCTGACTTGAGGATGCAGTGAGTGTGAGGCAGTAAATGCAGTACTGTGAATACAAAATAATGTTCAAATTCTCTGTATAATGTATTGCAGTATTTTATTCTTTATTAGCTTCTTCACTATAATTTTGATTCACATTTGTTCGTTTCTCACATGTATACATAGTGAACTTTCTAAATAATTGTCTTTTTTTATTTTAACAAGATCAGGTTTGGCAGTAGCTTGACATGTTGTGTGTTACTCCATCGTGTAGGTCAACTCCATCAACATTGTAGCAGCTCCTGCAATCTAATCACTGTCCACCTGTAATCATGCTCACTTCATTGGAGCCCATTGGTTTAGTTGAGAAAATATTACTAGTTTCTTTAGCAGTCTTCCTTCTCCATACACGTAGGTTTAAAAAAAGTTTGGGTAATGTAGCAACAAAACAAAAAAGAAGAAAGAGCAGGTTGTTAGGAACTTTCACACACACACACACACACACACACACACACACACACACACACACACACACACACACACACACACACACACACACACACACACACACACACACACACACACACACACACACACACACACACTCACACACACACAAACACACACACACACACACTCACACACACACACACACACACACTTATTTAATAGTTTTAAAAAATGTTTTGTAGACAAGTAAAAACAATGTTTCGCATAATATTTCAATGAAATTAATATCCCTTCTAGTGAAGGACATACACATTAATCGTGTGTGTGTGTGTGTGTGTAAATTTTCCAGCAGTGGAAAAAGAGTAGGATTGTCTACAACATTTTGGGTCTCTGCAGTGCCTGGTGAGTGGTGACCAGAAGAAGAAAAAATTGTTTGTGCCTTGTCTAAAGCTTCATTTATGCGATTTTTTTCAGTGTCAGTGACATCTTACTGACATTAAAGGATGTCCAGGCATTCTCCTATACTCCATGTGAAGTGTGATGGCTCATGACTGCATTTCTGTTTGCAGTGCGAGATGTGCACCTACTGCAGGATCGGTATGAGTTCAACCAACTGCTGATGGAGCAAGCACCACGTCCCTACCAGATTGTCTTCCCAAAGCAAGTGGTCCGAAACCAGCACGTAGCCATCTCCACCAAGGCCAACCACATAAGGCACCATGTAGGTCCCACTTGGCTGGCGTGCCGTGCTGTAACATCGGGTGAATGTGGAGGGTCATGATTTAGTGCAAGAGATGTATGTTAAAAGGGGACAGATGGAATTTATTTGAATGTGCATACACGTGTGTGTGTGTGTGCATGTGTGTGTGCGTGCACACTTGAGAGAGAGAGAGAGAGAGAATAACATAACATTTGTGTGCGTGCACACTTGAGAGAGAGAGAGAGAGAGAATAACATAACATTTGTGTGCGTGTATACATACATGTTCATACATGTTTAAGGCTGAGCATGTTACTTTGTAAGCTGTTTGCTCATCTTCTGTGCCTGGTTGTGCATACATCTATAACACTGAGCTTTGGCTGGATAGACAGCTAACAAACTTCGCATACCATGTTAATGAGAAGCAGGTATCATTTACTTCAGACTGATATTTTCATAATAGAAAAGACTAGTCAGAAGCTATGGAATATGATGCTCTAAATGTCATTGCTACATTAAAGAAGGATAACTTGACATTTATCTTTAATCTCTGAGCCACTTGGCTGGCAATCTTGGAAGCAAACAAAATAAGGAGCTTGGTGTGAGGTGGGCAGGCTGTGTCAACACAGTAGCAGCTCAGTGGAGATCGGAGAGGGGCCAGAGACAGGCTCGAGGGAGAGAGAGAGAAAAAAAGAGTATAGTTCTTGCTGTCCGATTTTTGCAGCTCAAGGTCAAACTGAGAATATCAATAGCCTTCTTCACTGCGAAGATGTGAGCAAGAGAGACATAACAAGTTCCTATAGACCTCAAGAGAAACCTTGTCCCTTGCAGTGAAAAGAAGGGTGCAGAGGGGAGACAGACTAGCTGCTGACAGGAGAAACAGGACAGCAAGGAGAGCTACAAACAACCAGACACCTTTCCATTTGGTTAGCTGCCAATGCATATGGAACTGCCACTCAAGAAGCAGGCTTCTGAGCCACACACAAATTGCTACAGGGACCAAACTATGTTACAGCCAGCTTATAGACTGAGACTAGTCTCTGCTGTCTGAATTATAGTCATGACAGGGCCAAATGCTAAGGAGTAAACTGGCTTATGAAAACAGGTGTGGTTTGAATGTATTATTTATTCAAAGCTGCCATGAAAAAGACAGTGAGAAGCATCCATTCATAGACCTTAGACTTAGGACTCAGAACTGTGAGTTCTGTTTGTTCAACATTACCTTGTAGCACTGAGGGGGCACTGTTTATGGCTGCATATGTTATTTTCCTCCTGGTACCTGTTTTATGTGGTCTCAAATACAAGGACAATTTTCTCAACTATATTTTCAGGGCACACATGAGCATCACCCCCATGTCACCTTTCAACTCTTCCTGGATGGGAAGAAATACAAGATCAAACTGGATAAAAATGAGTAAGTACTTTGGTTTTCTGCTGCCTTGAATATGTACAGGGTTTGTGTGTGTGTGTGTGTGTGTGTGTGTGTGTGTGTGTGTGGCTAACTTTGAATGTGTATACTTTATACTTGTATCTTGAGTTTATTTTTAAAACTTATTGCAATTGTACTGGTCATTCTAACAGATGATTATAATCTATGCATTGTTTGGATAAAATAGTTTTTGAGGGAGCAGTGCTGAGGATTAGTGTAAATTGTGAGGTCATTAGTTGTGAACAATGCACAGGTGACCAAGCTATTGGCTTTATCTGGTGTCTCATCGCCCTTTCCTGGCACTCTGTCTGCATTTCACATTCCCCCCAGACCTCTAAGACACTTTGATGAACCCTATACTGGCATCTTCACTTCTGGGAAGGATTTCAACAGAATATTTTATATAGTGTCATATCACCCAAACCCATCATGTTCATAAGATTTAACACTTCATTAAGAAGATTATGCTGCATAAAGAAATGGTGATGAAAGGCTTAATGTAGAATTTTTCCATTTGATCAGTAGGTGAATGAAGAGATATATCTTGCTGGTCAAACACAGCATTTGGCAGCCAGTTTATTACTGCATGTGGGTTTTGTTCATGATGTTCTTGGGCAGTTTGAATGAACAGTCAGGTCTTTCTAACCTGATGCTGTTGTGATATCCTGGTTTCTTGGTGCTGCATCATACCACTTCATGCTCTACTAGCCTTATCAAGGGACTCAAGGCATCATCAAGGATTGGAATGAAAGGTTTGGGTGTAGAAGAACCCAGTCTTTCTGGTTGAAGATGTTGCAACCTTTCCATAGATCTAGTATACTTTTCTGCAGACACAACTATCTTTCTGGTAGGGCTTTGATCTTGTCAGTGGAGACATATGCCTGTGCTGATGTTATCAATCATTGCTTGCAAACAAGTGTCAGACGAAACTTATAAAATCACAGGGGAAAGAGGAAACCCATGGATGAATCATCAGATGAAAGAAACAAGAATAGACAGGTGGCCTGACTAATAGTCAGAACAGAAACTGACATGTGCCAATGAAGCCAGGTTCTTATGTTCATGAGGGTTGTGCCATTGCAGAGAGCTGCTGTCTGCAGGAGTGATGGTCAAGCACTTTGAGGAAGACCATCGGCAGGTCATCACCAAGGTAGGTCACATGGTCTCTTGACATTATAGACTGAGTTTGGGGAAGTGCTTCTGAAATTATTTGGTTGAGTGAGATCTCATTATAATGTCTGGAGGTAAATCGTACACATCATCAGTACAGTCGATGTTGTGCTGCTTAATAATTATCTCTTAAGATCCTGTAATGCTCATAGCCACCCATTGTGCTTAATCCTGTACTGCCCATAGCCACCCACCCCACGTAGCTGTTACTTGAATGATTTTTTCTACAAATTGCATAATCCGTACAGGACTGGGTAAGGAAAATGTGAATTACTCACAGGACTTAAAGAGTAGAATATGTCTATTCCTGTGTGTGCATCTATGTACATTGTGTATACATGTACATATGTGTGTGTGTACATATGTGTGTGTATATATATATGTGTGTGTATGTGTTTGTATTACCTGCCCAGATTTTATTATCATGTTTCCTTTTTTTTCTTCTACCAGACTGTGGAGCACTGCTACTACCAGGGACAAGTGAAGCGTGATGAGTGGTCTCAAGTGGCAGTCAGCACCTGTCATGGCATCCGGTCAGTAGCAGCACTGTCCTGTCTCACTGTACACTCACTGACCCACAGTTATGACACAGATGTGATGACATGTTCCCGTCATGAGTTGTCACTTTTCTGATCTGACATTTTTATGGTCAGTTGTTATTAAACGCTTGAGGAAGAAAAGCAATGCAGTCCCAGCAATGTGAATGCATGTATGAGCCTGTGCACACATGCACACACTTTTGCACTCGGGTGCCTACCACTTACAACATGGGTGACATTGCAATCTCAGTAACTGAGGAATGTATGTTGGTAAGGATTGCCTACACTGAACTAAAGTAGCTGACTAGTTTCTCACCAGCTTTTCAGTTGCCTTTTGTTTAATGGAGTAATGTATGGTCAAGAGGTTTCTCTCACGTCTGCGTACTGAGAAATTAGGGGTGGAGACCAAAGCCTAAATTATATCTACATGTCTACACTTCAATAGTTTAGACTACCGTGTCAAAGAAACATCTTAATTTCCAGAAAAGGCTTAAGTGCAATTAAATTTTGAACTTGTATTTTGCCTGATTGACTTTTGCCTTCTCCTTTTCTTGCACGACTGCTATTGTTCTTTCAGAGGGGTGATCCAGATGCACAACGAAACCTATGTCATACAGCCTTTCATAGGAGGAGATGAAGGGGTAAGCATTTTCAGTCACTGAAGATACATCATGTCCAGCTCAATCCCATGTAGGTCTTTAGTGCTGTGTTAGGTGCGTAGTTTCTTCTGCTTCTTCTTCTTGAATGCCTTCACACTTGAGTTCTCAGGATGGAAATGGCATAGTTTGGTAGTCCTCTGAATGCAAAACATTTTCCTGTTTATCAGAAGTGAATGATCAGCACTATGACAGCCTGCCTCTCTGGCAAGATGGCATGAAAGGCTATTGCTGAAATGCATGGGTGTTGCCTATGGTGTTAGTGCGTCATCTACCTATAGATGTTTAGTGTAAAATGAGTGTTGTCTTTCAGTTGGAGCACCCTCACATCATATTCCGTGCCACAGCTTCAAAGGAGGAAAAGTGTGGTATGTACTGTTGACTCAAGTTCCTTTTGCCTTAACATTTAACTATGAAGTGTTGGGGGGGGGGGGGGGGGGGGAGTGTGCTACTTTACTCTTTAAAAGTGCTGACTTACAGAATAGTCATTATACTTGATGCTATGACTGCTACTGGAATTCAATGGGGCTCTGTAGCTGAACAGATAGACCGTTTGACTTGCATTCACTTGCAGCTAATGGATGCGGTGTTCAAAGCTGCACAGATCCATGAGTTGCATCCTTGGGCAAGGTGCTTCACCCACTTTGGCTCTCCTACCGAGGAGTAATATCCGTCACTGGGCGCTGCACATGCTACCGTAAAAGTTGGCCTATAAGCCGCTACTTTTTTTCATGAACGGACCCCTGCGGCTTATCAGCCAGTGCGGCTAATGTACGACTTTTTTCTGTATCGCCAGAGTCAGCGATGTGTTTTGGGTTTGACTTTGTTTTCGGTAGTGTGATCGTCAGTGTTGGCCTATAATCCGCGGGTTGTTTACCTGAATTCGCTCACTCACCTTCTTTTTGGAAGTTTGACGCATGACAACAACTCACACAGCACACTGATAGATCAGATCGCATTTCGATAACAGAGAAGCAACACGTAGATCTACACTGCCCAAAAACCCAACCATGCCAAAAACACGGAGACTACTAGCCTACGATGCTGCATTCAAGTTAGCTGCCATAGACTTAGCTGTGGAGAAAGGCAATCGGCCTGCAGCTCAAGTGGTTTGCGGCGACTTAGTTTTGCCTTTGACATGTTCGGTTTTCATGCGGCTTGTATGCCAGTGCGGCTAATTTGTGGATTTTTCTGTATTTTTTAATTAAAACGGGGGGTGCGGCTTATACCCAGGTGCGCCTTGTAGGCCAACTTTTACTGTATGCGTCAAGGGCGAGATGGCTGTTCAGTGAATATTGCAAATGGTTGTGCTGACAAAGGTTTTGCTCGGTGAGCTTGCGAAATCTTGCTGATAGAAGTTGGATTGTTAGGTTTCATAGCAAACTTACTGTCCTGTCCACTGAAGTAGGCCATGAAAGCCCAACAACTGGGGGTTCCACTTGTGGCGAGGGAGGCATTGAACTGCTCTAGCCGCATGTTACTCGTGGTTGTTCTGGCACCATGGCTGATTTCCCATTGCTTGTCGGACACTGGTAAGACCAGCTTTTTCTTTGACCTCTGCAGGAAACAGCTATGGAGACTGGCTGCCAGTTCACGAGCTGCACAAAGATGAGTTTATCCACAGACACAAGTTTCTCAAACTGGCAGGGGTAAGTTTATGTTTTTTTTAAATACTGTCTGTAAACTTCTGGCATCTTTTACTCACCCAGAATGCAATTCAGCAGTAACAGTTGTTCCACTTCCTGGTATCATACAAGTGAATACGTTGTTCATGACCATGCATGAGAAACAAGCCAAACATTGGCAAAACAGTTTTTTTTTTCACAACTTACCTTACCCCAAGCGTATGCTTTTTCCTTAGCCCACAGTCCAGTCAACACCGATAGTCTACCACTGAAGAAATTCACCCAGTCTGTGTGGAGTAACATCCCTTTTGGATATACCTCGCTGCACGTGTCTCACCTCATTCTTTCCTTGGCACCTCGCTTCTTGAGCTTTACATCGCTGTACATTGGGAAAAAAAGATTTCCCCTTTGATCATGCAGCTTTGTTCTGGATTATGCATGATTATATTGTGAAAATACCTCATTTTGTCATGTTTCCTTCTGTAGCCTGGTTTTCTCATACATGGTTGCATATTTGCTCCCTTAAAAAAATATAATGTTACAGAGGATACCAGTCAAGTTCCATATTTTCTTAAATTGCTATCTTCATTCTTATGACTAAGTATTGTCAGGTGGACAGTTGTGTTCAAATTTGTCCTGCATTGCTGTTCTCTATGTCTGCAGCCACCACAGTCCAGTGAGGAGTCGCCACCACGACTGATGCGACTTGCCTTGGTGCTGGACAAAACCATGGTACTGTGTAGTGTGTGTGTATATGTGTTTGTGTATGTGTCTCTGTGTGTATTTTGTGTGTGTGTGTTTGTGTGTGTGTGTGTGTGTGTGTGTGAGAGAGAGAGAGAGAGAGAATGTGTGAACAACCATTTTTATCTCCCAAGAACATTCCACACTATTCACATATTCAAAGATCTCCTCATGCAGGTGACCTGTGACAAGAGACTTTCAAGATATGTACACTCCACAAATTCAACTTTGAATGACACCCTTGTGTAGCATGCCAGCCTTTACTTTGGTGTATTTCATTAACTGATGGAAAAGGGCCATGCTGTGTGCAACAAGAGATGTAGATGTTGATTAATCCAAAATATGGACATTAAAGTTACATTTCACTGGCATTAGCTAAATGGCTATGTACCACAGAAATTTTGCAAAGCTAGATGAGAGTTACAAACAAGAGGTTATATATCCTGATAAAAGAAACAAAAGTGTGCCAGAGGTTCAGATTATATTGCCGTTCTAGAATTGTTGGTGTTTAAAATATTTATGGCAGATGGTATGAAAAATCAATGGTGTCTGTGTGTGTTTTTGGAGGACAGAAGCATTGACTTGGAAGTATGAGTCTGAAGTGGAGTTCCTAGTTGAACTGTTTTTATTTCAGTACATGGCTCTCAACCTGAGTGAAGAGGAGATGACAGCATATGCCATTGAGATTGTCAACATAGTGGACATGGTAAGATTTTCTCATCCATTGTCATTTGTTTACCAGTATTTTGCTAATTTCATTTATTTTGTTTTTACTGTTAAAGGAAGATATACAAATGATTATTTTTAGCATCACTCAATACTACAATTTAATGGTATTTAGAAGAAAAAATCAACAGTATTAATAACTGGTAATAATGGAATTTACTCCTTCTGAGGTGTAAGACTGAAATTATTCTTGGGCTCATATGCAAAATTTTGTCATCCATGCACCTAACCATCCATCCACCCACCCATCCTTCCACCCATGCGATCATCCATTCATCCCATCTCTCCTGTCCCATATCATTCATCCATCTATCCATCCACTTCTCTTCCTTCCCTCCCACATTCCTTCCTCATCTATCCCATTCCATCCCTTCCAATTCCATCCTACCCTTACCAATTCCATCCCATCCTTTCCAATTCCATCACATATCTACCAATTTCAGCCCACCCTTCCAATTCTGTCCCATCTATTCCAATTTTATTGCATCCCTTCTAATTCTATTGCATCCCTTCCAATCCCTTCAGTTTTATCCCATTTTTCAAACTCCATACATCTATTTCAAATCCACTCCATCGCTTCCAAGTCTTATCACCTCTTCCAATTCCATCACACCCTTTCCAGTTCAATCCCATCTCTTCTCCTTCCTTCCCTTCCCTTCCAATTCCATTTCCTTCCATTTCCATCCATCCCTTCCACTTCTACCTCATTCCTCCCTCCCCCATCACTCCCTTCTTTGCTCACTCCTTCTCTCCCACTCTCACTCCCACCCCTTCCCATCATTTTATCTATGCAAACTTTGCATGTTTCAGTACTACCGTGAGATCAATGTGCGGGTGGCACTGACGTATCTGGAGTACTGGAATGTGGGGGATCAGTTCCTGGTATCTTCCTCCTTGAGGGAGATGCTGGGAAAGTTCATCAAGTACAAGTCCACTGCTCTACAGGGCGTCAGCTTTGATGTGGCCTACTTCCTCACGTAAGTTCTGGCTGGCTCATGTTGGCGGTGGCTGTTGCATATTACATATTATGGACAGCAGTGGTTTTTGACTCACATGCGAAGCAAAAGTGAGTCTATGTACTCAGCCGTGTCGTCCGTCCGTCCGTCCGGGCGTAAAAAACTTAAACGTTGGATTTTTCTCGGAGACTATTAAGTCTATCAACACCAAATGTGGCATGATGGTGTATGATGGCAAGGCCTCAAAAAACATACATAGTGACTTGACCTTGCTTCAAGGTCAAGGTCACAGGAGCCATAAATGTGGTCTCAAAAACAGTCATTTTTCACATTTTCCCAATTTTCTCCCACGTTATTGAGAATGGCGACCTTAGCTACAAGTGGTATATAGGTCAAAGCAAGCCCTATCTTTTGATACCAGTTTGGTTGACCTTGCTTCAAGGTCAAGGTCACAGGAGCTCTTCAAAGTTGGATTGTATACATATTTTGAAGTGACCTTGACCCTGAACTATGGAAGATAACTATTTCAAACTTAATAATTATGTGGGGCACATGTTACACTTTCATCATGAGACACATTTGTTCACATATCATCAAGGTCAAGGTCACTTTGACCCTTATGAAATGTGACCAAAATGGGGTAGTGAACCACTAAAAGTGACTATATCTCATGGTAGAAAGTGCCAATAAGCACCATTGTGCTTCCTATGTCTTGAATTAACAGCTTTGTGTTGCATGACCTTGGATGACGTCAAGGTCACATGTATTTTGGTATGAAAAATGTGCAAAGCATTTCTTAGTGTATAATGTCATTGGTAGGTTTAGTTGTTTGACCTTGACCTTGAAGGTCACCTGAAGGTCAGGGTCATATAAAGGTCAAGATCAAGCATGTGAGTCGTATGGGCTTTGCCCTTCTTGTTTAATATAGAGGACAGTATTGTACAATATACACAACAGAGTCGTGAGGCAAGTAAAAGCATTCATTGCAAATCTTCTAAGCTTCATAAAATCTTTGAGCATGGATTTTTGACTTGCAATTCCTTTCCCAGCCCAGGGTGAAATATATCTGGGTGGGGAAACTTGCTGCAGTGGGGGGTGACAATGATGGGTTGAATTCTCAGCACAAGCACTTGATTTTTTTGCATGTTGATTGTTTGTGTAATCTGGAAACCTGTAGAGGATGGAGCAGACGGCTTCGAGACAGGTTTAAGTGTATGGTGGATAGATTCTTTGGCTGTATGTTGCACTTAACTGAAAACAATAAATGAAATGAATACACTGACCTTTACAGAGGCACCACACTGGAGGGAGGGTCGGTTGGCATTGCTGTTCCTGACTCCATCTGCACCGACCGTGCTGTAGGCATCAGCCATGTGAGTTGCTTGCCCTGTCTTCCTAGTGTCATGCATGCACACAGGCATGGCCACAGATGCTCTCCCATGCAAATGCATATATACATGTTCATACAGATGCATGTTCATACAGATGCATGTTCATACAGATGCATGCTGCTCATGTGCACACAAGTACATACACACACACTCAAGACACGCATGCACACACACATGAACATATATTTGCGCACAGACTGGTGTGCCACAAGCACATGTGCAAATACACACATTGACACATTTTGACAAGTGCATACTGATGTGATGCACATGATGATGATGATGGTATTTTGATGATGGTTATTTTGAATGTGATGATGGTGATGATAATGCTTGTAATGTTAAAGACTGAGATCATGCTTTGATGATGATAATGAATGATTTTGGTGAAGGTTATTTTGAATGTGATAATAATGGTAATGATAATGCTTGTATTGTGGAAGAAAGAGATGATGCTTTTGATTATGATGATTTTGTCTTCAGAGCCCCAGTCCCTTTGAGCCACAGCAGGCTGCCACAGTGCTGGCCCATATGATTGGCCACAACCTGGGCCTGGAGCATGATGAGGATGGTGAGTGACAGCTGGGGAAAAAATGGAGGTAGTTAAGGTTATGGGCACTAGACATGTGGAGAGGACTGGTGGCACAATGAATGTGGTTGCAGATGTGAGGCACTATTGATGTTTAGTGCTATGAATTGAGTGGCAGTGAATGTATGGGAGATTGTGTGTCATTGACCGTAGAAGTTTTGCAGAACTGATATGTCGACCCCATGTCCTGTTTGTTGGTAGCTCTGGCTGAACTGTAGGGAAGTGTTCATGTTGTCTGCCACAGAAGTTTGACAGTATATGCATGACATGATAAATGCAAAGCAGAACAACTGTGTGGTATGATTAATGTTTGTTGCACTGTCTATGGTTTGCATTTCTAAAGAGACCTACTGTAGGGAAACTTATCATCCTGTAAAACGTTCATTATTATTGGATAAGGCTCATTTTCCCCCCCCACTAACTCATTGACCTTGTGCTGTCTTATGGTTGCAAATGCTGCCAACCCTGTTTCAACTCTGAGAAATAGGGGCGTGTGTGTGTGTGTAGGGGTGTTTGTGTGTGTGTGAGGGCGCATGTGTGTGTGTGCGTGCATGTGTGTATGTGCTTTTGTGTGTGTGTGTGTGTGTGTGTGTGCATGCATGCATTTGTGTGTGTGTGTGTGTGTGTGAGAGAGAGAGAGAGAGAGAGTATTGAATGCTGTGGTACTAACCTTGTTGTGCCTCTTGCTACTGACACTCCAGCTCATTGGAGGAAGCTGTACTACTCAGGTAATTTTTCCAGTTTGCCGTGTGTTCTCCTCAGCCTCACTGCCTTTATGCGTAAAGGAGCCTGTTTGCCAATGTCATGTCTACCCCCATCTTCACCCTTTGCCTTGCTGTTGTGTTGCATGTAGTACCAATAGCTTTTCACTTTCCCCAAATGATCTTATCTTGTTCATTGTGATTTTCTTCATGCTTGTTTGTTGTGGATGATGAAGTTTGTTACTGCCTGCTTGATGGAAATGAATGTCGATGGGTACCCATAAATATGATGTTTGTGCAATGGATTTACTTTGAAGTTATCTTTTTGATTCAGATGAGTTTTATTGTTTCTTTGTGGTTTTGTGGTTTTTGGTTGGTTTGTTTGTTGTTGGGGTTTGTTTTTGTTTGTTGTTTTTTTTTGTTTGTTTTTTTTTGGGGGGGGGGTGTTTGTTGTTGTTTACATTTTGTGAGAATGCACAGTTTAATGTGGATTGGCATCACAATGTGTCTCATGGAATCCTGGTATGGTATAAACCAGTCAGCTTTTTGCTTCTTATGAAGTTCCTATCCACTCCTATCTTTGAAGAAGAGTTGCTAATGAGATTTTCCTAAAGGAATGCCAGGCTCTGCTAAGACTGTGCTGATTATCATGAAATTGTTCATTCTATCAGACTGAAATTATCATGTTTTTTTCCAAATCTGGGAAATCAGTACCAACATCTCAAGATTCTGTCATATTATTGTATTCACCTGTAATCAAGATGATCAGTCACTATCTATGTCTGTCCAAGTCACATTTTCCAGCTTTTGCTTTGTTTCCAATGCTTTGTTAGTGCTAGCCGAAGAAAAATGTGACAGTCATAAGGTAAACTGGTGTAGTTTGAGTCACTGCTTGCAGTTTATCATTTCAAAAAATCGAGTTAAACAAAGTGAAATTTACTCCTGATGTAATGTATTGATCAGTGCTAACAGGAAATGTCACAGATTTGTTTGCTGTCAGCCTCATTTTCTTGAAAAGTTAGGTCTTAAGTTCCAATCTTAGATAAACTGAAGCCACGTGAAGAAAAAGAGATGAAGAAGACTGTGAGTTTTGGATTTAGTCATTCAAAATACGAAAATGACATTAGTCATCTAGAAAGACCCTGCATTAATAGTACCAAAAGAGCAGCCTGCTTTGGATCTTATGATTTGACCTCAGGCTGCACATCTGGTGTGGGGTGTGCTGTTGAGAAAAGAATCAGTCTGCTTGAGTTTGTCCAAGTCAGGATTGAGGCTTTGCTGACAACCTTGATGGTGAAAATGGAGAATCGGGGACTGTCTGTGTCTTTTACTATGAAGTCTCTATACCGAACCTCTTCTTTTCTTCCACCCACTTCTCCCCAGCCCTCACTTCCCATTCTGCTTTATAGTCTTTGTGATTCTTCAGAAGCTTGAGACTTCACAGCACTTTGAGAGAGAAGCAAGACATTCAATGAGGTCCAGTGCCAATTGGAAACAGGTTGTGATCCAGCAGAAATAAACACTTGTGATTTGATGTTGCAGGAGTTGAAACAATCACTGGTCTTTTTCATGCTTTAGGAATTAATTGTGTAATTTTCAGCTGTGATGCAAGTTGTTGTTCTTGCAGGGGAGTGTGACTGTGCTGATGACTTTGGCTGCATCATGTCCACACGAGTGCTGTAAGTAAGCCTTGCATTCACGCATCCATTCCCAACAGATTGTAGAAATTTAGTCACATCAGGTATGCTGTGCTTTCGTCGTAAAAGTTATGAAGATGATCATCTGTTCTGCTTAAGTTTGTATTTTCTCCCATCATTCAGACATATTTTGTGATGGAACCTCAGTTGTTCATAGCAAAAGCATAGGGGGAATAGGGTAGTGAAGTAGTGGATGCGGATAACAACCAGTCTTGGGATGCTGGGTGGGCCTGTGAAGTAATGTAGGTTGAAGTTGGATGCAGGGTTCTTTGTATACCTCATGGTCTTGTTCCTGTGCAGCCTTCAGAGATGCAAGATGCTCCATAACACTGCTGAAGCAGCATCACTTGTAAGTGATGCACAGGCCATCCACACTATCATGAGTTAGAAAAGGAAAAGCTTCTAGTGGCGAGCTACACTAGTGGACTCCTCCAAGTAGAGGGGTTTGAGAAAGATGATCAAGCTGGCGGGCCACAACATCTCATTGACTGTGTTTTTACTAATTTTTTATATCTTCAGATTATTTTGTCATTCTGTGTGAATCTTTGCTGATTCACTGCAGTTATAACCAACCAGGAATGCTTGCCAATCAGATGCTATGGCCCACTAGTTAGTGTGGCCCACCAGCTTGGCTGTCTTTCCCACACCCCTCTCCTTGGATGAGTCCATTAATGTGGCTCACCTCTGGAAGCTTTTCTGTAGAAAATCCTATATTTACTAAGTACCCTGTTGGCACATCTTGCTGTTTGGGGCTATGTTATCAACTACTGAATAGGGGTCGGAAAGTTTCATGACTAGAGATTCCAGCTGTTTAGGGGGCCCTCTTGGGGCAGCTGCTGTATGCTATTCTCTAGTCTCTGCATCACAGATGATGACAGCACTTACTGTCAGGGCCCAACAACACTGCACCTTGAATCATAGACCTGTGTTGCATTGCTGATGTTGGAAAATGCTACCTGTTTTAGTATTATGTTTTTTTAATCAATAGTGACAGTGATAAATGTTAATAATTTCACATGCATAGTATTATCTCTGTATTTTTTAGTGTTGGACATCAGCTATTCCATCGCAGTATATTGTTTACCCAAAATGAAATGTATGTAGTACTTGCACAGTGACTCATGCATGATGTTCTCCAAGTTGCAACAGTAATGGATGGACTGCTGACAAGTGTGAACTATTTTTGTTCTTTGTTTTCCTTGCTGGTGAAGGTTAGCATTCTACTGTTTTCCATTTCAGTTTACTGCATAGCATTGTCATGTGTTGTGTTATATGCTGTGTTTGCAGGGCTTCCAGTGCCTTCCACTCGCGCATGTTCTCCGCCTGCAGCCATGCTGACCTCAATGCCAGTGTCAGCATGGAGATCCTCTCCTGCCTGGAGGGCAAGCCCCCTGTATGTGGCACTCTTGCACATACATGCATGCATGCATATTTACATACTCATGTGAATGCACTTGTACACATACAAATATGCATCCACATACTCGCATGCATTCATATGGTACCTGCCACAGTGTTTGAAAGAACTAATCTCTGGCTCACTCGAAGACTAATCTTTTCTTGGCAGTTAATAGATACTCCTATGTTCCATGCATATCAAATCAAACAGGCCACTGTGAAAGAAGGAGTAGGTGAAGAATTCATTGTGTGCTCACAAATAAATTCTTCTCCAAGTAAAACCTCATACAATTGGTATACAATAGTTAGCATCTTTCTGTCTCCTTAAAACTTCTTGAAAGAAAATGTTGTGTCCATTAGCTGTTTATCCATATAAGTAATTCTGACCTTGTAATCTTGGCTTGCCCTTGAAGCTGGAGACATATGCTAGTTATGAACATGGTATTAGATGTGAGTTTTGCCATTCAGTTTGCCTTTGAATCAATACTGACCATACTTGACTTCCTCTGCAGACCCAGTTCCCACAGACCTGTGGCAACAAGGTGGTGGAGAGAGGAGAGGAGTGTGACTGTGGAGCTCCTGAGGTGTGTGGCACTCTGTGTTTACACTGTGTGTGTGTGTTTGAGTATGTGTGCACCTGTTGCAATGCATGTCAGTCTGTCAATTAGTCCACCTATCCATCCACCCATCTGCCCCAAACTTTCTGGCCCACTTGTTCTTTCTCTCTTTCTTTCTGTTTTGTGTGTGTGTGTGTGTGTTTGGGGGAGTGTGTTTAATGTAAGTCTGTCTGCCTATTTTTCATTCATGCTAATTGTCTCATGCATGCTCTCTCATTCTGATACGTAATACAGTTCTGTCTAGCATACTTGTGATCGCGACGGTAAATGTGGGACCGACCTCCTTCTTCCTTCTTAGCAGGCTGTTATGACGCAGGACAATTCGGTACGGTAGATCTTCATTTAATGTTGCATCAATTCACGTTCAGCATCTGGGCCCGTTAACCTTTGCGTGAATCATAATCCATTTTTTTTCACCTTGGGTCATAACGGCCAGCGCGCAAAGCAGAATTAACAACAGAACGTACTGCATTTCTATGACAGCGAAAGCCATGCCGAAACGTGGCACAAACTACTTACATATGTCCTGGTAACAACTATTACCGCTTAGGTCCCTTAGTAATAGAACAATATTGAATATACAACCCTTGTGTCGATTTCTGATTTCTTCTGAGCTCTCATCTTGTCTAAAAACCCAGATCCTGCTTCAAGATAACAATGACGTCATAAACGCACGTCACTGAAATAAATACATAACGGAAACAAGGAAATGACAAACAATAAACGTGTGTGCGCATGCATACATGAGGTCAAGAGGTAGGAATGAGAGGGAGAAGGGGAAGAAGAAGACAAGTGCTGCCTGAAAAAAGGTTCCCCACACTGCTAAAAATCCCAAACCATCCACACACTGTCGGTTCTAGCTCTCCTCAAACCACAGTTGCCACTGCTAGTCCGCATCAGGCCCAAGCACCAACACAGCCAGCTGTCCCAGTGCAAGAACTTCATTAGTGCCAGAAAGTCCCACCAGACACAACTGTTTCCCAAATGTTCAGATCCCATGCCTTGTCACGTGTTAGAAAAGTCAACGCTTCGCTCCATGGCACTTTAGGCATCTGCAGCAGCTACAGCCCAAGGCCACAGAGAAACCTAAAACTCAGACAAAAATGAAAACAAAGAAATGAGAGAGAGAGAGAGAGAGAGAGAGAGAGACAATGAATAAAGGGATGATGAATAAAGGGTGCAAAAAAAAGGAACGAAAAGATTAAGACAAAATACTATCTTGCCCTTATGAAGGCAAGAACACTCCCGGCCGAAGCTGCGCTGCAGCTTCAAATCTCGCTAAGAGTACACATCTTATGGCATGATACGTAACACAGTCAATCCCATTGTATCCCCAAGTCTCTCCTGGGTGGTCTACTGCTCTTCGCTGAGGTATAGCGGTATCAGCTTGTGGACAGGCCTGTCCACGTATGTGGTCTGCGCCACCAGCTTTCCTTTGTCCTTCTGAACGGTGGCCAGCCTCAGCTTCACGGACCGCACAAGGCCATCATCGCTGGGGTAAGTTTGCTCGACTCGAGCCATCTTCCAGGTACCTCGCGGCGATCCTTCCTCGGACAGCAAGACCATCACGCCCGGCTTGATAGAGTCTTTCTGGGCATACCATTTTCTGCGCGGTTGCAATGTGGGCAGGTACTCTTTCTTCCACCTGCTCCAAAACTGCTCGACCATGTATTGCACGCGCCTCCATCGTTTCCTAGAGTAGAGGTCTTCCTTCTGAAAACTTCCCGGTGGTGGGAAGATTGGCTCAGGCTTCAGAGTAAGGAGGTGGTTGGGCGTTAAAGGTTCGCAGGAGGTCGGGTCTTCCAGCTGGTTCACGCAGAGTGGTCTGTTGTTAACAATCCCGGCAACTTCATGGAACAGTGTCGACAGTGTGTCTGACGTGAGTCGACTGCCGTACTCTTGTAACAGCCCAGAGAAGACCTGGCGTACAGTGCCAATCATGCGTTCCCATGCACCGCCGAAGTGACTGGCGGAGGGAGGATTGAAGACGAAGTTGCAGTTGCGTTCGACCATTTGCTCTATGATCTTGCTTTCATTCATCTCCCGCCGTGCTTTGTTCAATTCTCTAGCTGCCCCAACAAAGCTGGTGCCTCGGTCGCAACGTATCAGTCTGACGTTGCCACGAATGGCGATGAATCTCCTGAGGCCACAGATGAAGGCGTCAGTGGTCATGTCCTCCAAGACCTCGAGATGAACTGCCCGTGAGACCAGACAAGTGAATATCAGGCCATAGCGTTTCGCCTCTGATCTTCCGTGCTTGACGAGGAACGGCCCAAAGCAGTCAAGGCCAGTGTTCGTGAAAGGCGGGAACGTTTCGGTCCTATCAGGAGGGAGGTCGGCCATTTTCTGTTCGACAGGTTTACCCCGCAGTCTGGCACAATGCACGCAAGTGCGAATCACAGCTGAGACTACCTTCCTGGCCCCACAAATCCACAAGCCGTTTGATTGTAGGGCGCCAATTGTTGTGGTGCGTCCCTGATGTCCCACCTTCCTGTGGTGATGTCTCGTCAGTAGCACTGCCAAGTGACTTGTGCCGGGTACTATCAGAGGGTTCTTCACTCGGCGTTCTTCTGCCGAGCGCGACAGGCGACCCCCGACCCTCAGCATTCCCTCCTCGTCAGTGTAAGGATCAAGCTGTCTTAGCTCAGGGTGGTTTGAGCGAGTCTGCCTTGTATAGTGAGCAAGCTGCAGACTTCTGAGTACTCTCTTAAAGGCCGACTCTCTGTCTTCGAGAGGGGTGGTGGTCAAGGCTTGTGGCTGAGACTTCGTCTTTCTGGTTCGATGCAGCCAAGTCATAATGCACGCCACAACGCGCAACAGACCTTCCAGCGTGGAGAACCTCTTGATCAATTTCTCGACGTCATTTCTTTCTTCAGGGGCTGCGTGCACCTTAAATGCCTTCACTTCCTTGTCATTGTCGTCAATGGAGACGTTTGGGGGGCTGTACTCGATAGTATTCTTTCGCAAGAATTCTGGTCCTGACAGCCAGTTGGAGTTCATGATCTCTTCAACCTTCAGACGCTCTTGACGCGTGGTCAGCTGGGTTCAGTTCCGTGGCAACATGGTTCCACTGCTGTGGCTGGCTGAACTCTCTTATCTGCTGAAGACGGTTGGCCACAAACACATGGAATCGCTTCGTCTCATTGTAGATGTAGCCCAAGACCACGCGTGAGTCTGTCCAGAAATGATGATGGGCTTGCAGATGCCTGAACTCTTTGTCAAGGAAGCGGGCGATCTTCACTGCCAGTACCGCCGCTTGGAGCTCAAGTCTGGGTATGGTAACCGCTTTGACAGGCGTGACCTTAGATTTTGCCATGACAAGTGAGCTGTGAGCGTTTCCGTGGTTGTCTACGAGTCTGAGATACGAGCACTCCCCATAGCCTTTATTTGAGGCGTCTGCGAAATGGTGGAACTCAATCGTCTTCCAGGGGAGAGCAGCGTCAGTGAAATAGCATCTGGGAATCTGTATCGAGGACAGCGCCTTGAGGTCGATCAGCCATGCGTTCCATTGCTCAAGCAGCGCTTTGGGAAGCTGTTCATCCCAGCCAATGCCCTCTCTACAAGCTTCCTGCAGGATCTGGCGTCCCTTCAAGATGATTGGCGATACCAAACCCAAGGGGTCAAAAATCGACGCCACGGTAGACAGTACCCCTCGCTTCGTGGTCGGCATATTTTTCGCCACGTGCAGGAAATGCAGCGTGTCAGCGCCCAAGTTCCATCTGATTCCCAGCGCCCTCTCAATCGAGCTTTCACTCTTCTCCCCTTGCTCGCCAGCTCCTTTCAAATTCACGATGTCAGATTCGGGAAAGGCAGACAACACCTGGCTGCTGTTGGACGCAATCTTATGCAGTCTCAAGTTTCCCTTTTCACAGATTGCTCTCGCTCCCTTGAGCAACTCGACAGCGTCAACTTCCTTCTCGCGAGAGCTCAGCCCGTCATCGACATAGAAGTCGTTCTGAATGAATCTGGAGGCTTCTGGGTTGGTTTGTTGGTTGTCGCTGGCTAGCCTTTTCAGTGCAAAATTTGCACAGCCTGGCGAAGAAGCGGCTCCAAAGAGGTGCACCCGCATCCGATAGTCTACTGGCGCTTCATTCAAGTCATCGTTGGGCCACCACAGGAACCTGAGGTAGTTGCGATGCTGAGGGGCGACGTGAAACTGGTGGAACATGCGCTCGACGTCACATGAAACAGCCACAGGATGGAGACGGAATCGGCAGAGCACTCCCACAAGGGAGTTCATCAAGTCAGGTCCGCAAAGCAGAAAGTCATTGAGAGATGCGCCCTGGCATTTCGCTGCACAGTCAAAAACAACCCGCACTTTCCCAGGCTTGTTGGGGTTGTATACGCCATGGTGGGGAATGTACCAGACACTGCCAGGTGTGACGTCATCATCGTTAACTTGCTCTGCGTCACGTCGTTCCAGCATATGTTGTACAAACTCCCTGTAGAGTCGAAAGTGCTCTGGGTTTGACACGAACTTTTGCCTCAGGCTAGTCAGTCTTCGCAGAGCCAGGCGTCGATTATGTGGCAGACAGGGTTCTCCGTCCTTGAATGGCAATGGCATCTGATAGTGCCCTTCTTCATTCACACTGATTCCCTCAGAGAGAATCTGGACGAACTTAAGGTCTTCTTGGGAGGTTGGGTTTTCATCAGCCTCGGGACACGCAAAATCACGCTCCATCGACGCGATCAACTGTTCGTTAGTGCGGTCCTTCGTTCTAAAGCACAGTGCTCCGTTTTTGGCAGGCAGTGTTCGAGCATCAGTGCTTACTGTCGTAGGCCTCGTCACCTTCATTTCCCCGACAACTCCCCAACCCAGACGAGTTCGCTGGGCATACGGTTGACCAGGTTCGCCACACTCGACTTCAAGGGGGCGCAATGCTTCAGACACGTTTACGCCCAACAAAAGACCTATGGGGGCGTCGTACAAGTCGTGAAAGTGCGAGCTCAGATGTTGTAGATGGGGAATGGAGTCGACCGTCTGGCGTGTAGGGATCTGCCCTTTGTCAACACAAAGTTCTCTCTGGGAATAGGCCATGGGAATCTCGATGGTCTCATTGGAATCGAAGGCTCGCACGCAGAGGTCAGTGCAGGATTTGCATTCGATGCTTGCTCTGTCTGACGTCAGCGTTCTCAGCGTCAAGAGCGACTCTCGAGTGTTCAGGTTGAGCTTCTCCATCACCGGCTCGATGATGAAGGACGTGTCACTCATAGTGTCCAGCATAGCGTAGACCAGTACCTCGTTTTCAGGCTCTTCTTTGGAGGACACGTACACGGGCATGTACAGAGAGTATAAACGAGCCTCGACGTGCTGCCCCACCATGTGGTTCGACACCGTTGAGCTGGAGGCAGGATTCCTCTCATAGTGTGAACCGTGCAGCGTTTTGACTTCTGCTGCCTCTTGATCTCCACTCCGTCTGTGAAGGGGCTGTTGTTTGGGTGTGTAGTTGGGATCATGCATTATGGTCGCGTGCTTTGCTTTACACGTCCCACACACAACTTTGGAGAAGCAGCCTCTGGCGGCATGGAAGCCTTTCAAACATTTGAAGCACAGCCGTTTCTTCTTGGCAAACTCTTTCCTCTCTTCAAATGGCTTCTTGGCTAGCTTCGCGCAGTCCGCAGTGAAATGGCTGTTTTCACAGAACAAGCATTTTCTTCTGTAGTCGGATGCCTGCTGTTCAGGTTGAAATCCAGAGGAGTTGCTCGTCACCTGATGCGAGTCGTTCTGCCCGCCGCTGACCTCGGACGTGACGAAAGTTTGGCCATGCTTGTCCTTGTAAGCGATTCGATTATCGCCACCAGAAGGTTTCTTCGCCTTGGACAACAGGTCGGCTTCTTTCAAGGCATCGCTCTGCTTTTCCAAGAACTTAACAAAGTCGGCCAAGGGTGGGTAAGCTCCGTGTAGCTCCTTGTGATCAGACACCCGCCGTCCCCATGAAATGCAGAGTACGTCGGGCAGCTTGCGGGCCAGACTTCTGATTTGACCAGGGTCCTCGAGAATGCCCAGCCCTGTCACCCTCTTAGACATTGTGTGACACTGTCTGACGTAGTCGGCGAAATCTCTCAGGGAGCTGACGTCCTTATTCTTCACGTCCGGCCAGGCTGTCAGTTTATCTTTCATGGCCTCAGCGATAGCATAATGCTCCCCAAACCGCCTCTTCAGGATCTCCAGCGCGCTGTTGTAGGATTCTTCGCCAAGGTCGTAATACAGATCGCCCACGGCCGTCTTAGCCGGACCATCAATGAAATCACGGAGAATCAACATCTTGTCCTTGACGTCCACGGCCTCATTTCTCACCAGATGAGAAAAGGCTGCAATCCAGGCCGGGTACTGCAGCGGATCACCCTTGAAGATCGGAGGCTTGGGCACTGGGAGCCTGGCGATAGTTAGAGCGTCGGCAATCGACTTCGCCAGGTTGTCATCGCGTGGTGCGCTGGAAAAGGTATTGCTGTCATGGTGGCTGTAGTATGAGGGAGGATACCGCTGGGTACTTTCATAAGGTTGCGTCAGTGATGGCGGACAGCAACCCATGGCAGTCTGTGACACGAATGGAGCAGCCTCGACGTTCAGTCTTTCGCTCTTCTTAACGTGTGGCACCTGGTGCATCGAAGGAATGTAGAGCGTGTTGCGCGGGTGTTGTACGAGGCTATACTCACGCGAACTGGAGACGGGGCCATGGTATCCCTCAGCCTGCTGTATATTGTCGTCAACCCGTTGGTTACGCATTTTGTGCTCATCATCACGGTGGTTCGGAGGGTTATGAACTACAATTGGGCGATTCAAGTCAGTCTGACGAGCTGAGTCTGCCTCGAACTGTTGGGCCCTGGTTCCTGTCCCAAATCTCGGCACGTGTCTC